>VYXB01008425.1:623738-644624 GCA_013397135.1 Pachyramphus minor
GAGGGAGTGGAACGAGGACTCCCAGCCGCCGCTCTCCTCTCGCTATTTTTTATTTTCGTGCGGGTTTTGTAATTTATTTTTTTTTTTTAATGTTCACACAAAGAGCGCCCTTCTCGCAGTCAAAGCATCCCATGGCGCTGTCACCAGCACTGTCCGTCTCTGCGCCCGGGCCCTGGCTCTGCTCTTCCGCGGCCACTTTTATTCCCCGGGAACTGTACTCTGGACCCGGTGCCGCCCTGCCGGGCTTTGGGGGCGTTTGCTCTCGGCAGCCGTGTGCTGCTGGAGAAGGCAACACGGGAGCGTGGCCTGGCAGGTGCCTGGGCGGCCAGGATCTCCTTGCTCTGCTCTGCCGCCTCCCAAAAGCGCAGTCGCCGGCACCGGGCAGTCCCAGTCGCAGCTGGAGAACAAAGTACGACCGGCGCGATTGGCAGGGAAAATGAGCAGGGCAACGTTTTGTCTTGCGTTGGGTTTCACAGAACCGAAAGCTGGTGCTTTTCCCCTGCAGGCGAACGGGTATATGACTCAAATATGTCCTCGCTCTCCTACCTGCAATCCCCTCCGGTTCTCTTAATGAAAGGGTACAGCAGCACACAGAGTCGTGAAGAATTTTCATATAACCCCTGCTGAAGTCTCAGTAAGATCCTCTATACTGCAAAATACCATTTGCATTGTGGGAGCAGAGTAGTGGTGAAAGGATGTTTTGGGTCATCTGTGTTTTGCAGAAGTCCCACAGTGCTAACCTTGCAGTGGGAATAGCAGAGATGCACCCGAGTCCCCACAGCTCTGCTCTCCAGGATACAGGATGCTACCTTCCTACACCACAAACTAGCAGTCACTGGGAGCCCACCTCTGGAGCCCATCGCCTGTGCATAGGCTTCTGGGGGAACAAATTCCATCACAGCAGTCTCCAGAGAGATCTCTAGAAAAGGCTGATTTCCTTAGCTGGTTCTTGCAAAAGCTGCACCCCTTCTGCACACTTCTTGCTGGCAATACAGGATGCCAAACACACTGTGCCACAGTCACACATCCAATTTGCCCTGACTGCAGTTGCCCATGTGATTTTCCAGTATCTGAGCAGATTTACAAAGTGAGTAGGTTTTTAGCTGAAAAAGAGGTAGAAGTACAGGATATATGCAGCTAATTGATGTCATATCTCCACTGAACAGCCTGGTTTAAACTCATAACGATGTAGTCCATGCTGCCACCTACGTCTTCTGATTCAGCTTTCTTGTGTACTGCAGCTTCGATTCGTAGGCATCCTTCAGAAGGCAGCTTGCATTTTGTGAGACTCCACGAGGGATCACAAACACAGGGAAGCTCTGGCTACACTAGGGAGAGAAGCAAAACGTTTCGCACTGGTGCAGCCACTTGTTTGGTTGCAGTGAGGATGCCTTGATGCAGATTAGGAACAAGCAGTCACATCAGTGAAATGTAAGTAGCGGCTGGAGCCTTGTCTGTGTGAAGGATCCTGCCAGCACAGCTGTACCAGTGACAGCAGTGGAATATTTTGCTCAAGTTCTCTAGGGGAATCAAAGCCTTTATTTTGTCTCTGGCCTTCTCTGTTCTGTTGCTCTTCACTCATTAAAAGTCAGACACACAAAGCACATGGTTGCTCTCTGTGTTTAAAAAAAAATATGTTTGGGGTAAAAAACCAGCAGCCAAAGCTGTTTTGAAGTCAGAGGTGTGTACATAGTACCTGGAACTAAGTGGAATAATAATAATAATAAGTCCTTTTGTGTCATAAATATGCACATGTCTGCCTGCTCTTTCATTATGAGACAGCACGACTTCTGAGAATGTGCCTGATGAATATTTGGGGGAACTCTGCCTTCAGCTGCAGCAGTGTATGGCAGCACTAATGCCTTTGGCTCCTCCACTCTCTTATGTAACTGAAATCACAAGTTGGAGCCCGAATTACAAAGCATAAGCATGTGTATAATATTAAGCGTACAAATGGTGCCTGAAATTACTGTCCTTTTCACGTAGGTCTGGCTTTAATCTGTTAGAATTTTTGCTTCTGTGGATCTATTGACTTCAGCATGTGCTGATGCCATTCATAGCACAATCAATCCTAACCCCACTCTGAAGACATTAACCCAAACTTAACTAACACAGTCCAAAATCAGTCTGGTTACAGGTAGGTGTAGTTCAAATGACTTGTATACCAGACCTCAAGTGTATCCAGTACTAAGATGCTGTAGAAAGCAGAATACACTATCCATGTGGCTGCTTTGGTGACCAGCCAGAGTGGCAGGTTTTTGCACCCCAGCCCAGGGCACGGGCTAGCCATCACCTTCCTTTGCATTTTCCCTCTTCCTTAGAGACTATTTTTGCCGTTACCATGCTGATCTGCTTTCTGGAGTTCTAAGGTGTCGGGTGCTGATACAGCGAGTGCCTCTTGTATCTGTTTAATCCGATAACATAACTCTTTTTTAATCTCCACGTCTGGGTCACAGGGTTTAAAAAAGACACTGGGCCAAATCCCCAGCTTGGCTACAACGTGTGGAAATCTACTGAGATGGCACGAAAGTCAGGAGAGAATCGCTGTATTTGCACCCGGTTAAAGAGGTCTCGAGGGGCAGGGATGCGAGTGCCAGATTTCACAGATGGATGCATATTAACACAGGAGTATGGCAGAGCCAGGTCAGGTTTCTATCAGGTAAGGCAGAGGGAGGGATATCACACCAGGATCTAAAATATGCTCGTCAGCAAATTCTCATTCATTTTTAAATTGAAACAGATTTAATATTTCTTCACTTTTCAGGAGAACAGCTTGTTTTCACTGTGTGGCTGCTAAAGGGAACATGATGTTTCATGAAGTCAGGACCAAGACAGGGCAAGGACAAGGAGGAGGTTTTGCAGGGATTGGGGAGATTTTACATATAAACATTCAAGTTAAAAAGGCAACATTCATCCAGGCATGAAGTCCAGCAGAAAACTAGGAGAAAAATGGACAGCATTGTCTGCAAAGGATTGTATAAGAGAAAATAGCAAAAAGATGGTCTGAATAAGTCCCTTGCATGAATGATTTTCTAGACATGAATTTCCTATGAAAAGCTCTATGGGGTCAACCTTTGAGGTTCCCCTGTTTAGCAGAGAATCCTGAGCCTGAAAAAGGAAGGCAGATTTTGTGAGGGATTTGCATATCATGGAGTGACTCTGGATTGTAGATTTTAAGCATTACTAAATTGGAGAATAAATTGTTGCTATTGTTGTTACATACCAGGATATCTCACTAATCCACCCAATCCACTAAGTTGCTGTAGTTTTAGTCTGTGTTTATTTTACACAAAATTATGGCCTGGACAGTTAATTTTTCTTAGTTTATCCATATAAATCATATATAAATAAAATATCAAACAAATCAAAACATGACCTGTGTTTTTGGTACACTCGTGAACCTGTCAGTGATGGAGCCCTGCACCCAGTTTACAAGGCAAACACAGAGGCAACTAAAACCCACAGGTCTTCTTGAAAAGTAGCCAATTGGCATTAAATTCTCTCATTTTAATGCTCTGGGTGGCATATTTTGCTTATATTTGAGACTTCCTAGCCATTATAGGATTGCCTGCACTGGTCCTTCCCTTACATCAAGCTAATTACATATTAACTCGAAGCACTTAGCAAGTCTGAGAGGCTGGAGCTGGTCCTTTCTGAACACCAGTTGAGTTTGCAAATGCCTGATGCTTTACAGGGGCAGATTCCTAAAGTGAGAGGCAAACACACAGGAACTAAACAGCCCGGAACCAAAGTGGTCTTGCTGGCTTTTGAAAAAAGTGAGTGTCTCAAGTTAATTGACAGTCAGCTACCTGGAAATAAAAACCTCTCAATATATCCAAAGGTTTTCACTGGGATTTTCAAGAGCTCCCGAGCAATTTAAAATCCTTGAAAGGAATGCACTATAGAATGAAAAATATATGTATTATTAAAGAATGTCTCCAAACTGAAAGCCAGCCAGCTTCATAAAAGTGAGCTAAAAAAGCAATAACAGGTACTCTGTCTCCTGCTGGATGCTGTATGAACCGTATGTTTTGCATTTTGGAAGTCACTCTAAAGCAATGTTTTTTTTCTTCACTGTTGCTATTGGGAAGAAACAGTAAAAGAACTATGCATGAAAGAGGTTAAAGTAATCTAATTAAAAAAATAAACAATGTGCTTCCATCATCAATTTGTATCCAGTCATTTGGGATCTAACTTTAAAAAAACTAGACAAAAATTCAGAAAGGATTTTGAAGGACAACTGTTTCTCTTTAAGATTAATGATAAACATACTTGTGTGTTCAAGGGAGAATAGATCCAGTGTTATGTAACAGGATAAAGAAACCAAATCCTTTTTCCTTAAATTAAAATAACCAGTATGTGTGTGGATTTTAGTCAATCACTGAAAATTCAGGAAACCCATTTTCTTTCACAATTGCATTCCACATGCTAAAACTGACGTCTTCTAACTTTTAAACAAAATCACAACAATTAAAAACAAAAAAGATTTGTTAGTTCTGTTTTACCACACTTTGCCAATAGAGGATTGCTCCCTAAGGAAAATTCTGCGGCACTTGCGCTGTGCAAAAATCAAAATATGTGCTCATCTTTTTATTTCATGTGGCATTAGCAAATCCAGTTATTGCACTAGGACTAGATGTATGCTAACTCATCTTTTTTAATCATTTTTTGCCTGAACTAACTATTACATAACAGTTCTTATAAAATCTTGCAGTGCTTGTTTAAATTTGCCCAAAATGTGACAAGATCAACAGGTAATGGATTTTTTTTATGTTGTCATTGTTCTTTGCTGGCCCAACCATATAAAATATGTTAAAAAAACACAGAAGAAAATAATTTTCTACCATAGAACCTGCATTTTTTCCACTTCTGTATTTTACAAAAGCACACCAGAACTTCTGCATCACAATTTGACACATAAAGTTCCTCTTTCTCATGTGAGTTCAATGTTCCAAAAACAGGCGAATGATAGTTTTAATAACCAAGATATAAGCCCCCAAAAGGCTAAGGCTCTAAATATACTTGCTGCAAAAAAACCCCAAAACAACTCATCTTGTTGGATCTAATTCTGGAGTCATTATTTGCACAATGCATAACAGTTGGGATTTACATAGAAAGGTACTGCTGAGTTCAGGTGATGTTCACTCATGCATGAAAGAAGGAGGTATGTGCTTTGCTGAGCTATTCAGAGCTTTGTTTGTGGACCAAAGGAAATGCTGCTTATGTTGGCATGTCTTTGCACCTGAAAAAAGCTTCAGGTCTGGGCAGTTTAAGTGATGTTCCCTCAGCGGACCAAGTCCTCTGTTAGCACTATTCCAGTAGCATAAAGTGTGCTTGGAGATGATGCACATGTTGAATATGCCTCTTTCCCTGCTAATTACATACATCTGTGCTTCAGATAAGTATTCTGCTGCTGCGTGGCCTGCAGAGATTTCTTTGGCCTTAGGAGCAGAACAGCTCCTGCAAAGTCAAAATGGTTACACGGGTCCTGCAAAGGTGATATGAAAGCTGGGAGATGGGGAAGAAGTTGTGTCAGACCCACTCTGTAAGCAATAAAAGATCCTCAGAGTCTGAGGCTGCCGTGCAGAACCACTTCTATATCCATTTGGAGCTACTCATTGAACTGGGCAGGCTTGGCCTGACCACATCCCAGGTGACAGTGGGCATCACAGTGGAAAATAGTCCAAAAATGTATGGTGGTGAGCTTACTGAGGCAGGTGAGCCCTCTTGGCTTACGTGATGGATCCAGAAAAGCCAATGGATTAAACCTACCAGAGAGGAAGAAGAGTGATCACTTGAGTGAATTCATATATGCTCATATTTCTTTGTGTTTGCTTATGGGTCCCTCTGCTCCCTTCCTTCTCAAAGTGATGGTGAAACAGTTATGAGGAGTGTATGAAAAATGATTTTAAATTACCTAGTTTATTCTGACAAATTACATCAGTAGGTTGTAGGCAAACAGTGAGAGGAAATATTGTAAGAAACAAAACCATTCCCAAATGCATGTTTGTACGAGTTCAGACAGATAGAATTTCTAGCTAGGTGAATTAATGCACTGCAAGCAGAGAAAGGGCTTCAGATGAGTGCGTAGGAAAAATAAGAAATTTCAAATGAACCCTGCAAGCTACCCAGTAACTGCTCATCCAGTTACCTGACTTTAATTAACAGAACTGAAAAGCAAACATATAATATAAACTTAAAAACACAGCGCTTCGGTTTTCCGGACTTCCAGTCCAAACGCAAAACAAATTGTTTGCATCTGGTGGCGGGGAGGCAGAGCCGGCACTGGGAGCGACGCTTTCACCCGGCCGAGTGACGCAGCAGCATCTGCTGTGCTACCCACGTACGGCGGCTCCCACCGCTCCCGGCACGTCCGTGCCCGCTGTCCTCTGGCACAGCCTGGGCACAAACACTCAAAGCATTGCCTGCGTGCCCTGAGGAGGATGCCTCGGCTTCCACCTCCGTGGCAGCACGTCGCTCCATAAGGCAGCAGTGCCGCTGAGGAGAGGCCAGGCGTGGGTGACCTTGAGCCTCCTGAGCAGTTACCTTTTCTGGGCCTTTGGCATGCTCTCAAGTGATCTTTCAGCTGGAATCTCCACTGCCTAAAATAAATTCAGCAATATTCGCTATGGCATCCCTGTGCTTCTCTTTTGGGATACCTGACGCTTATCTCCCAACCTAGGCAGACACAGGTTTTTACACGGGTGCTTCCTGGGCAAGGAGCTCCTGACCTGGCCTGAGGCCAGGGTGATTCACGTGGTGGTGTTATGAGGAAAGGCAGAATTTTAGGGGGTTTTCTTGCCTGTCTCTGTGTGCTAACAGTGTGTATATAAGATGTGTTGTTTAGAGGCAGCCTTGACAATGGTATTTTTACAAGGTGTGTCCTTCCACCTCCTGAAAGACCAACCCACTGAGGAAGAAGAGAAGCTGGAGGGAGGAGAATTTCTTCTCTGACCTTTTCTAAGCCTTTGGTGTGGTGCTTGTGGCTGCAGGGGCTGGCAGTGAGGGACAGAGCTGCAAGGCAGCACCCCTCTGGAGCTACACAGCTCTGGAACAAGCAAACCCAAATACTAAGGAGACAAAAATACCCCAGACCCATGCACCGGCAACCTCTCCCTGCCTGGCCAATGCACACACATACACATTGCATTCCCCACCTTCATTTGGAAGGCCCATCATACCTCCATAGAGTCTCTCCTTTGTATAAGCACAGCCAGAAATAAGGAGAGTTGACGGGACTGATGAACACAGCCCAGGACTCAGGAGCAGCCACCGCTTTGTGTGTGGGTCCGGACTGGTTTTAGAATTACCTTGCCTTCTGAAAGTTCTGAGCTGTTTACTGTTCCTAAAAAAAAATATGTCTGATCTTCCCTTCACACGCAAGTAATAAAATCTGCTAACAGTTCATTTAAAATGCCCACCTAAGAAAAGCAGCATGTAAACACTAAGTTGAACTGATATAAATAAATACACAGTGTGAGCTTGTAAGGTCTTCCTCAAGCTACCCAGGGCACTCTCAGTTACCGGGGGTGCACAGTAGCCCTGCAGTTATTATGTCAAACAAAACACAAAGCAGTAATGATGGGGGTGTTTGCCTTGCTGAGCTCCACCAACACAGTGGATCACACCAGGATCCTTCCAGCCTGGCAGCTGCACATTCATCTGGGACTGCCCTCATAATGGGCATGTTTTCCCTGCCAGGTACCCGCTACTGGTCCCATAAGTTAAGAAAGTGAACCACCAGCCACACCCTGCATGTGGGCATGTGGCATTACCCAATTCCCTATGGAATAGGCTCAGCACAAAGCACAGGCAATCCAGATTTGTGCCTCTAAATCTGTTTGCCTGATACTAGTCAGCTCTGATTTGTCTCAAAGCCCAATCTTAACACTTACTGATTATTAAACGGGCCACAAATGGTTAATATCTTGTGAATGGTTGGTCACAGGCTGCCTATAGCACTAAGCAATTTTCTCTTACTGTCTGTGTCACCCAAAGTTCTCAAGTTTCCTTATTTTTACTCCTGCAACTTTGCCTGTTGGGCTCATTAAGTTCACGGAGAGAAGTGTGAAAAGTTGCTCACAGATTACCACATTTCCTTGGGAAGCACATCCCACCAACCTGTGGAGCAGCCAAAGTGGATTTGGGTTGCCCATGGTGCTGACAAAAGAGTCTTGGTCCGGGTTGCCCCGTAGGGATTGGGGGGGGAGTCCATCATGGCTGGGGCAGCTGTCAGAGGAGCTGCATGGCCAGGCTGGGCTGTAGCAACATCCAGAGCAGCGAGAGCCTGGGATTGCTTGATGGCAGAGCCAAATAAATCATGGAGCAGAGGCACACAGTGGAGGGTGTGGTGGAACCCCCGGGAGCTTTTCCATCCAGATCCTCTGGAGATCCCCTGAAGCCATGTGGAGAGGGGTATGACATCTATGCTGGCAGATCCACTGGCCTGCTGGAGCTCAGGGCATAGGCACCACCTCCAGCCGGAGCAGTGGGCACTGCCACATGTCCACTCCACCTGGCTTTAACTCAGGTTTCCCCTTGAGCTGGTTTCATGCCACCTCACAGCTCTTGGCACTTTGCAATTGTCGCTGCCTCACTTTCACTTCCCTACTGGGAGGCTAAGCTCCCAGTTCTCCCAGTAAGATACAGGTTTAAATCCAGGTCATATTTCTGCTGTCCTCCACCAGCAAAACAGCTGTTTTCTCCAAACATGAAGATATTTTTGTAAGAGCGAAAGCATGAATTATTTCAAACTTGCCTTGGGATAAATTGTCAAGGGCACTGCGGAGACTGTTTCCATAACAAAATGGGAGCTCTTCTCCTACTGAATTGTTCATGTTACTTTCATGAATGCTAGAAAAAGGGCTGACTTTTTTAAAATGTCAACAGGTACCTGGAATGGAAATTTGTTTCTATACATCCTTTGGAAGTTATTGTTGATGATGTTGTTGTCTAATCTGACCAAAAATTCGATTTGGCAATTTCTATTGGACCTTGCTGTTAGGTATAGGCAATTAGATTAACAAAATATCAGATACTATCTCTGCTGTGTTTGCAATGCCTGTTGCTCTGATTCTTACCTGATGGGAAATGGCTTTGGAGGAGCACAGCTACGTCTTTGTAGCTGTTTACATCACATTTCTGACAGTGTTCCACCCTACTTTCCCCATTTGTACTTTGTTTTCCATGAATAAAGGTCACGGCATTGGCATCACAAAAAAATACTGTTGCTGTAGAAGAAATTCAGCTGTCCCCTCTGGGTAATAAACAGTGATGCACTCCAAGGCTGGCAGGGCAGAAATCAGAGATGGAAGAGAAGCCCATGGAGATCTCTGCAGACCTCCAGCGTCTCACAAGACAGCTGTCTCCCTGCCTGTGCTGGGCCACTGCAGACTGCACAGTCTCTAATATTTTGCCCTTTGACTATTAGAAAACTGATTCCAGCAGTGTGACAGGCTGTGAGGCAGGTACCCACAACAGACCCACTGCTTACAGCTGGGGTATGCTTAAATCCAGGCTAGGCATTGTCTTTGCAATCAGGGAATAAATGTATGGGAACTACATCCCTTGACTCAGCTGTAAGGTAGATGCGATTTTTCCCATGTTTCTGTATAAACATCCACACTGACCTCATTGTTTGTGCTCATCAAAATCACCACTTATCTTTTGGTTCAAAAGCCATTCTTCTAACTATTTGTTATGCATGAGGCTCTCAAGTTCTCCGATGTTTTCTCTTCCTTTCAGTCTGCCTATAATTTCCAGCAAGGTGATATTTTAACTAACTGCAATATTCCAGGAGTAATTTCACCACCATGCTTGTAAAAACATGTCCCCAAAGTTATGGTCCATGGTTTTATGATTCTCTGGGCATGGACCAAAATCTGAATTGTTCTGAGAATATGAGGGAAATGAGCAAAAGTTCCTGCATTTTTGCTACAGCCAAGGACACACAACAGCCAGTGAGCAAAAGTTCAACATCAAAAGCATTGGGAATACTTTTAGCAGAAACACTACTAAAGCCATTCCCAATTCAGTAGGAAGTGTATTGGAGAAAAAGCTCCAGGTTAAGCAGATCTTGAACTTTCTTTCCCAGGATCACACCAGCTGAGTAGCTAGTCAAATTCTACATAAATATTTGAGGATTTTATTAGGAAACAGCCTAGAGGTGAATTCCTATATCTCAGTTACATATAGTTGAAATGGAGAATTGTCTGAATAATAATGAATACTTGTTTTTACATGGTGCTTTAGCATAATCCCAGAAATTATGATTTAAGGAGTTCCTTTCTTGTTGCAAAGCCCTCAGGATTCCTATGGCAATAACCAAAAATCAGATAAAATAGAAGCAATTAATAAGGTATTTCGTCATTAGAAAATTTTCCAACACCGGAAGATTTTGCAAATCACCCAGCAGGTTTTGTACATCCTCTGGCATTTGAAATTTTGTCAGTAATGAAAGCTAAATGAATGTTGAATACAAGTGTAAGGCTTCAAATGATATCACATGGGCTCAGTGTGCACAAAAATAGTATTTTAAGGGAGTTGTTCAAATTAAATCAAAATTGTTTGTTTTCTTTATAAAGCAATCTCCTCTTGATTATTAACAAACTAAAAGCTACCTCAAAAATAATGAAGTTCTAAGGCCATCACAATCCTATTTTCCCTTAGCATTGACTAAATAGTGGTTGAAGTTATGTCCCTGTTTAAGGTTTCCACACGTCTTTGTATTGTATTTCCTCCATGAAGTTTCATAACTTCTGCTAACTGTGCAGGCCTGGGAGGCCAGCAGAGCACATCCATGTTCTACAGGAAGTGGTTTTGATGTTGCTAGAGCAAGCCTAAATCAGTAAGTAACCTACTGAGTAAGCAGAGGTGCTGCTCAGCAGAGAAATTACACAAATGTCTGCACATCCTCACCATTATTAAACAGGGAGGCAGCAGTTACAATGATCAAGCCTCATACCCTTCAAGGAAATTGCAATTTTCTCTTTTATTCATCCCTTATGTTTTAATTGATACAATTTCTATTCCTGGTGCTGCTTGCTGCAGTGCACTCTTGATAACTGGGGAGCTGCTCCTTCCTTTGCTCACAGTGTCCCCAGATAGGAACTGAGGTTGGATAACAAATCCTTTGTGACTCTGCAGTAATGTGAAGGGAGAAGGATCTCACCCTCTGGAGAATCCAGATCCTCTTTTACTTTATGCCGGAGCTGACTGAATTGCATTTGGGAAGAAAGAAATTAATCCTTTTTTCTTTTTTTTTTTTCCTTAATGTGAAGCCCCTTTAATTCACCTTTTAAAGCTTTTGGGGATCATCTGATGAAAAGTCCTAAAGGAACACAAGGCATTCCTGCTGCTTCGCTTGCAAAGCTAAGGCTCATGCTCTGAAAAGGGAAGTGTGCTTAGAACAAAGAGGTTTTGAACACAAAAACAAAGCATGGCAATGCACACTGACAAACATTTCATCTGACTGCTGCCATTTATGTTTTTTAAATACACATGGAGTACTGTCGAGGGCCTTGCTTACCTTGGTCTGTCACCAACACAAGTCTGCTTAAGCTTTCTTCAGAATTAGTCCCTGCTGCCACTCAGGTATTTTTTGCTGCTGCTTTTGTTTGCCATTTATCTTTGAATTGATTCCAGTCTGCAAGCATCTTTCTGGTCCCAGAACTGAGCAAAATATTTCAGACAGTCTTATAACTGAATGAAAGTCTAAAACTCCCTCTCCCATGACTCTTACATAGTCAACTCGTACCCTTTTGATTTCAAACCTACTTTTAGGTCTACACAAGGAAGGCTTTGCCTGGGTTGTGTTGTTTTTTTCCCTTTAGTTGTGATTTCTTCCAGTTTTCTGGATAGATTTCACACAGCTTGCCACCACAGCTCTAGAGGACAATAAAAGAATGTATGGGAACTCCTCCAAAGTACGTGTTTGCAAGGAGTGCTATGCCAGGAACATCATTACCAGAGTCCCAGTAACTAATCCAGAACTCATGCCATAACTTTTATGTGTACCAGGGGCACTGAAACCCATGCTGAAATACTTGGCAAGTCTGCCCTCAAATTAGGATATATTGTATTGATATTGGCTATGATCGACCACAACATTCCTGGGTTTTGAGCTAGCATTTCTGAAAGGGGAGGGTTTGTGATGCCAGTTCTTGTCATATGTTTTCCTGTCTCACCCTATCTCCGAGCCCAGCTAATCTGATGATATCCAACTGTCCTAATGAGCTGCATCTACTTCTAGGCTGAAGCGTTGACAGCTGCCTGTTCTGTTGCCAACAAAAACTTCTGAGACAACTGCATCTCATTCCTGCAAGTACGCAAATTGCTTAATTTCTAGCCCAAATATGAGACATATTGATACTTCTTTTCATTGATCCAGGTCTAATAAAAGGTGTGTGCAATCCAGCACTGAATCATTTCCTCACATGCAGTTTAATCCCTCATCTGGAAATGAGATTTCTGTCTACTAGTTACAGAGAAATCAACGGCTCATGTCCCTTACAGCAGAGGTACAGTCACACGGGCTGAGGTCAGTGAGAAGGACACGTTCCTCCAATTAATGTTGGCATGTGTTTATTTATATTTTCATACATTGGTAGTTCTTTCATTTGCTGCTCTTGGATCCAGAGCACATGACAAGAGCTTCAGCTTGTTCTTATTTAGGTAGGATTTAATGCACTTAAATCTTCACCAACATCTTGCCCATCTCAAGCACACAGGATTTGGTTTCTTCCCCAAAGCTGGTGGACCCACAAATCTGGTGGACCCACAGGCTTCCCCTAGGCTGCAAGTACCAAGAAGAAACTGGGTAAAAGGTGAGCAGGTAAGACCAGACTTCCAGCAAGCCTTTAAAAACTAGTCGCAGCCTTCTGGAAAGACAGCTGTCTAAACCAGAGACTGAATCTGCAGCCTAGATTTTGTCTTGGGGGACTACACTCTCTGCAGGAATAGCAGACAACAGTCCCCAAAGATGAAGAAGAGATGCACAGAAATGCTGATTTTGATCCAAATGTGGTCAGAATAAATAGAATCTACACCTCCAGTAACAGCTGATTAGGGCAGCTCAACTCCAAGCAGAAATATTAGTTCTCCCTATCAAAATAAAAACCCACATCTCCCCTCTGCCCCTCATAAATGTTATGACTTTCCAGATTCAAGGAATCATAGAAAATGCTACTGAGCTGGGACAAAGGAGCAGAAAAACTAGGGGAAGCACATCTAGTTGACACAAACTCTTGTAGCATCCCAGGTCACCATTGTGGCCTCTCCCATGCCAGCCTTTCACACTGTGTTTTCACAACTGAAGGTGGGACCCGTTTCTTCAATTCAGCTTTGCCTCAGTAAGTTCCTCACACACATACAAACACAAAAAACAAACTCGTGCTAAGATCAGGCTGGGAAGGAAGAAGGAGAGCGTTTATTATTGTTCTAGGGGTTTTATTTAGGTTTTTTTATTAATTCTTGGGATATTCTCAAACATCGCAATGGTGGAGACCATATAAGTAGCTAGATTAGAGCAACAGACATAACAGTGCTGTTGGATACAGAAATAACAGCCCTTGCCAGTTCCATGGAAAGAGAGGACAAATGAATAAACATCGATTATAACATCTGAAACCATCAGGCTTGGAAAAGCCTCTTTATTTTAGGAATAATCCACTGAAAGATGCCAGGGCTAGATCTGCCATCTGATTAAATATGCAGAGTATAATTGCCATTGAGGAAGAAAAGGATTTTTGAGGATCCATAAATCCAGAAACCTTCTATGCCATCATCTTTCAATCACCAAGTCCTATGGACAAATAAAAAGATTGTTTTGTTTGGTAAGGCTCTTTTTTTTTTTTTTAAATATGCAGTTTTTCCTAAGAATTTTTTCCAGATGTTTTTTATGCTGAAAAATTACAGGCAGTACCAGGATGATGTACAAATTGAATACAAAGGCAAGCAAAAAATCCAAATAGGTGTTAATCCTGATATCTCTTGAGTACAAGATGGTCTCACCTCTACAGGACCTTCTCACCTGTTGGCAGATCTAACACACCATCAAGAATGAGGCAGGGAAGAATTCAGAAGGAAATGGTAAGTATAGATGGACTGAATGTCAGTGCAACTATGCTGTAAGTCCTATCACAGCTTATGGGACTGGAAAGGTATTTTCGGTGTCTGGTGTAATTTAGGAAGATGTTTCTGAAGGAACACAGACTGTGCCATTTTGGGGAGGAAGAAATTGGCTTCTTGAGGATTACTGAAAACTTACTAAATAAGAAGCTTTCTGTATTTCCTCACAGCTGGAGACCAATCATTGCAACACAGAAAAGCTGGAAGCTGAAAGAAGAGAAATTCTCTAATTTAGCTCGAGTTTGTTACATTACAGCTGGTGTGTGCAAAATGCATCTGGGTTCTGTGAAGTGTGAGATACTGAATATCTCTGTCTACCTCAGCAATATTTGGAGCTTTACATTAAGCTGAGTGCTCAAATCCCAGAAGGTGGCATTGGGAAGCCAATCCCTTGGGACATCCTTGGTGTCAAATTCTCTGAGGATACTTGAGTACACTATGCAAAGGGATCACTTAATGCAGTGGGAGGTGACATTTACCTTCTATAGGGCAAGAAGAAGACCACATGTTACAAAACCGTGTTCAGCTTTGGTTTCCTCAGCAAAATACTAAAAGGTAAATCCAAACGGAACCGCAATGCAGTTTTAAGAGGTTTGAGATACTGATTCAAGATGTGGATGCCCAAAATACACTTTAAGGGTGAAATGCTGGCACCATGAATATCAGCAAGAAAATCTCCTGGTGACTGCTTTGGAACTGCATCCATACAGTTTATCCAGACAAAGACAGTATAAACACCAGAGACTCAATTGTCCCTGAGCTAACAGTGCTCAGTTGTTTAAGCGCAGGAAATGGCCCACCCTTTTCCCACCTTTGTACACCCAGGCAGGGGTCAGACACAGTGTAGCTGCCACAAGGGCAAGGCTGATCTGAGTTAGTGTCTGGCATAGGGTGACTGAGGCAGGGGCATGGCAGACCTGCTGCCCTGGAGATCTGCAAGTGATTACAGAGGTGGCCACAAATGGGGCGAATATATGGTCAATCTGTGAAAATGCCCCATGGCTGAGCAGATATGTTCTACCAGTTTTCTTGGAGAAACTGGTTTAAACCACTGGTCAAGGCACAGATTTCTTTCTTAGAGTATAAAGTCAATACTCATGTGAAAGAAAGGTTTCAATAGTTTCCCTTACTAGTCCCCTTACAAGTGGAAGAAGTCCAAGGAATCAAAAATACCACTGTCATTGACAGAACACAATTCCTCCTCCTTCCAGTATTTTTTGCCACCATAACAGGATCCTGAAGTAGTTGTTTTTAATTCAGGATTGAGGTGATTTCATCCTTCACGGTCATTATCTGGATAAGCGAGTACATACTTCTCTCATTCTTCATGTTTGTCTTAATTATTCACCTTTGGTAATGGAATGTATAACTGGAGTGGGAAGGCATGAGTTCACTGCCAGGGAGTGCCTCCACAGGCAAAATGAAGTGCAGTTACAAAAACCAAAAGCCACGATGAAAGCGAACACTGTTTTTTTCATTTTCTTTTAACTTAAAAACTCACGGCAAAACAGTTGCCCAGCCCTCTCCAGGAGATCTTTACATGTTAAGCTTTGGGAAGCCCTCATCTTGGGAGGAGTGTGAGCAGGCATTGAGAACTTAATTTCCATGCTACATAGACATGCACACATTTAATCCAGTTGTGGTTTTCTTAATATGCAAGGATCCTAAAGTCAGCTCTGGTTCAACTCATCAGTTTCAGCTAATTTTTAAGAAAAGGACTCTAATAAGCAGATTCAAGAGCATCTGGGCAAATTTAGCTCCAACCAATTTGCCTTGAGAATATCCTTTGAATACATTTGCATAGTCTGTGTTCACAAAGCTGCATAAAACATGGTTTGCCAGCTGTATGCTGGGCCCCTCAGCCTGGCACACTGCTGTTGCTGCTGAAAATCCACTGAAGCCGTGACAAAGTGCTTACAGTCATTCACCTTTAATTTAGTTGATATTAAGTGTACCCCTGTATAATGACGTGTGACAAAAGCCTGGAATAATGGTTATTTAAGCACTGGTCAGGCAGCCTGCGGGCAGGGGGCTTGTGCCCCACGTCACTGTGCCGCAACCTTGACCTGATGACAGGATGTCTGAGACTAAGAATGTAGAGCCACCCCTACCACCCGGGCTTGGCTTTCCCACTGCAGCATAGTGCCAAATTTGATAGTCTCTTTGGTGATCCAGGCACATGCCCATTAAGACAAGTTTATTTTAAAGGGGCCAGGGTGGTGGGAATCTTTTAGTTTTCCAAAACAGGCAGTGTTTGAATGGACAATCTACAGATGTGAATGTCAGCAGATGTACTGGCAACACAATGTCCTAGAATCTTTGTGAACTTTGAGTACTTGCTGTTTGGTGCCTAATTATAGTCCCTGTACCAGTTCATTACTTACAGCATATTGGGATCTAGGGATCCTGGTCAGATTCAGGGTCCCTTTGTACCAGGTGCTGCACAAACACAAATGCCAGCTCTGGTAGATCCTACAAGCTAAGACCTTGCAAACTCTCATCAATGTGCTAAACTTTCTGTAGAGCTGTAACTTCACTGGGTTCAGTCTGATCTGTGCAGATATGCAGTTCTACTGCACTGTAGTTCATTATCTATTTAACACCTATTGAACCCTCTGCGACTGCTTAAAAGCATAAAGTAAATCATGTGCATAAATTTTTGTAGAATGTGGGGCTTAATAAAGACCAGCAGCAACATAGGAAAGCTTGAGAGAGAGGGAAGATGAAAGTGACCATATAGGGAACTTGTGATTACATAGAGTAGGTACATACATAATTTGTGGGCTTCATGGTTTGGGAATTCTGTTTATTTGCTTAATGTAAATGAGCAAGAATCCCTGCCACCTACCAAAGCCAGAGCTGCAGTGTTGTAGGCCTCACCCAGTGCATTTATAAGTCCTTCCTTGTTCAGCAAAACACTTGGCCACGTTTTGCACTCTAAGAGGAATATACCAAATAGCACGTTCTCTGCAAGGGCTGGGGACTTACCTGCAAAGTGCAAACCCAAATAAACATGCTATCCCCCAAAATTCTCCTGTACAGTGAACATACAGAGGGAGGACCCCCTGAGGTTTCGGGGTGATATTTCTTTCAATATTTGTGAACTTTTCTCTGTATTACTTGACTAGCTCTAACCAAAAGCCACCTTTGGGAGTGTTCTGTATTCAGTCTCATTTAGACATACCCAATTTAGATGCAAGTTCTCACCATGCATCACTTTCAGAACGAGTTTCTTTGTAAGCTGTTGACAGAAAATGTTTATAGTCCTATTATACTCCAGTAAAAATGCAAACTGAGTAATGGATGTAATATCTTTTCCTTCGGTTCACTGGAGTTTATTTCCCTGTTGTGCAAAGTTTTGTCTGGATTTTTTAAACAAATTCACTTTGTCCTGACTCATGCTTTTTGTTCTCCATGAAGGGTTTAACAAGCTGAAGTTTGAAGAATTTGCAGAGTGTGTCTGTTTTGGAGTGACAATATTTCCAGGGAACCAAGATTCCTGAAACCAATTATGTTAATCAGAACTGTGTTGTAACTCCTCTGCTTTGGGAACACTGAGATAACAGATCACCTTTAACTTACTGACACACTTTGAGTTTTGACTACTGAATAGTTGCAACAGTCTACACATAGAGTATCAGCTATTTGTAGCACTTGGCAAACAGGATAAAATAGGTGAAACTGATTTTTTATCAGCTCTCTGCAGGCCTAAAAGCCTTATTTAACAAAGAGTTTCTATACCTACTGAAGTTAAGCATACATTGAAGATAAGCAAAAGCCTGAAAGCTTTTCTGAATTCATACTTGGTTAGGTAAGGTTATACAGTTTTTGCTTAATCTGGGCCACAGCTAACAGCTGAGTAGTGATACTGAGTGTAAAAACCAGGACTCTGGGGAAGCTGTGGATGCTATTTTTGATCCACTTAAATTGATTGGTATTCAAGTTTTGTGTCATTTACAACATGTTACAAAGATACAGAGAATCTACAAACAAACCCAAATTACCTGCTTGGTTTAATGACACTTCAGTTTCTTACAGCTCTCCAGAGCCCTTTGGCTTTTTACTCTGCCTGGTGACTTTGTTTTCACCCCAGCATGCCAAGTTGGCTGATCCTACTGAATATTGATATGTGAAAGGAACAAGCCTTCCCTTTATTTAACATGGGGCTTGTTTGCTCTTCCTGGCATTGGATCTTTATTACGTCTGAAGGGAGGGTTAGCATTTAATCTGTGTGTTATTGCAATGTATCTCCATCAAGACAGAGGCATGCCCCAGCAAGACAAGGTGCTGTGAAAGTTCAGGTTGTTGCTGTTGCTTCCAGCAAAGGAAATTACTTTTCAGCCACCCATGTTGAATTACCAGTGGCCAACACGGAAACCTTTTGCAGACCAAAAGCTACCAGACCACAGATATTTACAACACCCAAGATGCAGCTCAGGGACCAGCAAGTCAAAGGCTGAATCCTGAATGCTCTACTCAAGGCTTGATCTTGTTAAGATTGACTTGCCTAAGAAATCTTCCTTTGTGATATTAAACCTATTGATTTGAACATGAAACCAATCCTTTTCCTACTGAAATTCCCCCTGAATAGAGGTAGGAGAAGCCAAAACTTGTGGATTACACCAGTGAAAGAATACGCTATAAGCAGGCATTATGGGCTTTGGGAGGAACAGAACAGAACAGAGTACATGCTTAGAAATCATAGGGTCATGCTCTCAAACCAAATGCATGGTCCTTACAAGCTTTTCTCTGAAATGAGTGAGAGGGAGGCTTTAAAGGCTAAGTCAATGCTGTATTGTAACACACCTTTGCCATGACTTTGGTTGATGGTTCTTCCCAGTGTACCTGTCTGTGGACAAACCACATACAAGGTATTTGTGACCTTCACATACAGAGCTTGTTCTTTCCAACAAAAGAAAGTGAAGCTCCCAGCTCATGAAGAAAGACACTTAGATTATGACAACCTGTTGACACACATGATAAAAGTGTTGGGTTTTTTTTTTCAACCCAAAATAGCCAGAATACCCCTATGAAATATTCTTTCTCACACAACATACTGTTTTCTCATTATGTGTGTTGACATTTTTCAGACTGACCTCAGCTAGATATTTTGTTCCGGAGTCCCCATTTAGTGGAACATTTAAACAATAACACTTTGAAGCATGCTCAGTCTCTCTTTTGAAGTCCATTCAGGCTCTGCCCTAGGGTCAGCAGGCGCATTCCAGCAATGATGCACGGACCATCTGCTGTACAAGTTTAAATCCCACTGGTCCTATACCTAGAGGTACTAACACGTTGCATAACTCGCACTGAAAAACAGCCTGTCAGTTCAGATGGGGTTTGGATTCATTCCTATAGTTCTCTTATCCTCCCGCTGGAGGGCCTGTGTACAGTAACCTTTGAGTGTGGTTTCTGGAGACTACAAATTAATGAGATAAATAATAAGAAATGACATTAAGTTTTGCATTCAAAACCTTTATTTTCCTTTGCCCATTTACACCCTGGCTCTGTGATTCCCAGAGTTCACTATCTGACATCTCATTTAGGTGCCTTTCTGTTCCAGACTTTTCACTTTGGTGGGCTCTGAGTTACCCTAAATAGTGATCCATGGCCTAATGTCAATTGCCAAACAAGGGAAAATCAGGATGGTGCAATATGAAGGGTGAGTTTTCCAAGAAAACATCAGTGATTCAGATGACCAGTGACCATTTACTTGGGTAGGAACCTGGCATCAAAAATATGACAAAAATCTCTGCCAAAATATGTCTTTGTCTATATATTTTATCCATTGTGCTTTAATGCTAACTAGTCATTATTAAACTTAACAATGCATTGGCTAAGGTTAATGTATTTCAGACCCAAGCACTGTTGGTGTCATTGATGCTATGTAAACACAGAGGAAGGAGTGGTCCCTGCCCATGGGAATTTAAAATCTAAACTTGGACAATACAGTTCAAACATATGGTATATCCTGCAGGCTGAATTACCAAACTTCAATCAGCATTAGCCTTAACAATTAATTTATGTTGCACATATGCTCTGCATTTGGGGGCATTAGCCCAAATTGACAGAAATGTGAGTGTAATGTACATGCTGACCTTTTAATGATACAGAAGAACATGGCAACAACCAGGAGGAGGTCAGCTGAGACCTGTGGGATGGAGTACAAGGGTAAGCATGGCAGAGAGACATAGATAGGGTACAAAAGAGGGAGATTTGGAAGTCTTGTGGCATAAGTGAAGGAGAACAGCCATATCAGAGCAAGTTTTTCAGAGCAGCTCTAGCACTAGCTGAGCACCAAAATAAGTGGGCACGTTTCCATTTTTGAGTATCTGTCACTTATTTAGTTGCCTCCTTGGAAACTGAGTTCTCCGGAAAATCTGTCCTCAATGGTGGGTGCTGAGCACTACACAATCTGGCCTGTTCATTTCTCAGTATGTGGTTCATCTGTTCTAAGGAACAAGTCCTTCTGGAAATAAAAAAAAAAAAAAAAAGGGAGAAAGAAGTGTTGGATACAGAAAAGCATGCAAGCTGCCTCGTGGGCTAAGAACAAGAAAGGCAGAACAAGCACAATTTCATAAACCACGTGAAGTCAAATGTTGAGCCATCAGGACCCCTTCTAAACACTGCACTACTCCAGAAACGATGCTGGACATGGACTAAATCACTGAGAAGTCAGAAACTATGAATTGGCTGATTTGCTTCATCTCCCTGCTCAAAATGTTCATACCTGTCAAAAAAAAACCCAAAAACACAAAA
>VYXB01008425.1:644782-758366 GCA_013397135.1 Pachyramphus minor
AATGTTAAAACCTGACAAAAAAAAACCCAAAAAAAAAAAAAAAAAAAAAAAAAAAAAAAGAAAGAAATAAGGCGGAACATTTGCCCTCACACAGGAGAAAACTGTGAACATTAGTTAAGATCAAAACATGGCCTCAGAAGGAAGAAGCAGCCCATGGAGTTGAAGGGACATCATCTGAGGCTTTCTGCCTCCACAGAACAGAGTAGAAAACTGCATAACAGAGCATGAAGGGACCCAAAGCTGAAGAGCCTAACATGGGACATGCTCCCATGTACGCAGAAATCCTGCCCCTGGCTGAGGAGGGATATAAATCCCTCATGTGGTAGCCACGGCTCATGATGGAGTGTGATGTAACACTAGTGGTAGCCAGTCAACCTTTTTAGTTAGACCTCCTCAGACATTGCTGTCCCCTCTGAACCTCTGAATCAAAGCATAATGCACCTCTCTTTGCGTCACCTCCAAACTTGTCCTTGGATCTCCCTGGTGGGATCCTGTAAGAGGATCAGATAGGCCAGGAGGGAGCAACTCCATTGTTTAAGCACAAAAGGCCACGTTCATTAGTAGGCAGGCATCTTAGAACCAGTCGTGGAAAAAGAGAGTGGATTTGCCATTAAATCGGATATTCCTGGAGGTTTTCCTCAGCTAACAGAAGCAATTGAGAAAATTGCCCAGTAATTCCCGAGTTCCAGTCCCAGCTCTGACATGAACTCTGAAGCCAATATAATCCTCTTGTTCCTTACAATAAGGCCTCAATCCTCCCCAGCCATAAACCAGCCTAACACCATTCACCTAAGTTAGTGTTACCCCATTTGAAGATTTGGTTCAGAAATTAGGGCACCACGGGACAGGATCGTGCAGAAATATCCAAAAAATCTGGTCCCCAGAGAAGCTTACACTCCAAAACAGCAATATTTGTACTTGTGAGCTGTCCTCATGACATTTTAGGCCCATGGAGCAGTTACCTCCTGACAGGACACGTTCCTGTGAGATGCAGGTTTATGAGTGATGGATATCTCTGGGGATAATTAACCATCTTCAGTTGCTGCTGCCAACAAAGGGAGGGGGCCTCACAGTGCCCACTGCACAGCCATAGATTCACTCTGTGGAGGAGGGTCCAGAGACTTGCACGGTGCAGGATCCAGTTCAAAGGGACAGGTCAGGAGTTGGTAATGACCCAAAATTTAAGGAAGGTTAGGTCACATCCACTGCCATTTTCTAGTTACATTTGCCCTCTTCTTGGTAAACAGCAAATATTTTCTTGGAATCAGTCTAATTCCTTTGCCAGTGGCAAAATAAACCCCAGCTCATCATGGATATGTCCTTTCCAAAGAATTACCACAAAAATGTCTGAAACCCTATAAAGGCTGTTAATGACTCTAAATCTCCATAGGGCATTTCCCCCCCCTTCTTCTTCCCTCTTTTCTCCTTGCTCTGACGAGCTGGTGAGTTGGGAATGGTTTTAAATACCACAATAGTCATGGCAGGACATCAAGAAAGAAAAAGGAACAGAGTTTTGAAATATTTTGTGTAAGGCTTCAAGCACTTGAGTTGGTGCTTAACTGACAGGCGTGTACCACACAGCCGTCAGATGATCTCTGCAGCTTTGGGAAATGGGAGAAACTCTGGAGAAGGGTGGGGGGGAAATGGTCTCTCCCACATTGGTCTTTATTGTCTTATGGATTTTATCACAGTATTGTTCTTTATTTCCTGCTATTTATAGGCTCTCATGTTTTGTGCTGCTTTCATGTTTGTGTTATCTGCCTTCCCACGACATGCTTCACCCCAGCCCTTGCCTACAGCTGGATCCATAAAGGACAGGCACGTGGGTTTGAATGGCACTTCAGGGCTCATCTTCTTTCCCTCTGCAGTGCATGCAAACTGCCCTTTTCTGGAGCACTAAGCAACTCAAGATGGTGATTTAGATGATGGTGGTTGCCCTGCACACTCTTGCCTAAAAGGATTGAAGAGTTTGTCATTGGGCTTTTACGTATCAAGCACTGACATCCTTGAAAGGCCCCAGCCAGTGACGCTGGGGCTGTTTGCTCTAAAGCCCATGCTTTACAATGAATTTAAACTATTAGCCCATCAGTATATGACTTGGATGATAACCACTACAGAAAGTTCACCTGAATTACTTTACAACTTTGTGCAAGGTACTGCAGAGAGAACATGCTACAGGGGCTATTCTTATCCTAATGCCCTGGGATTTAGGGATATAACTCTACTGACCTGAAATTGCAAAAGTGAAGTTAGTTCTGGTTTGAAACAGATGGTGAAGTTTCTGAAAGTCAGGTCCCTGCCCTAGTAAACTTGCTGCCTACAGGGTGGCTCCAATAGGCTGTGGGGCTAGAAATAAAAATGGGAGAGGTGCAAAACAATGCTGAAATCTATGAAGTCAGTGATTTAATCCTATCAATGGCCTTGTACCACATCCCAGAGCAGTTTCCAGGTAGCCAAAACACCAATTCCAGGCACAAAGCAGAAACCATGCTGCTGGTTTGAAACTGAGGGATTTGCCCCCAACAACAGTCCTATTCCTGCCCTCATGGAGTGACAACAAGCCTCTCACATGCTTCCACAACTTGCATCACTTCTTGTGTACCAAGCAGCCTGCCTTGGAAGGGACCACACAACTCAATGCCAGTAACAACAGGCAAAACCCCTTCACCTAGACAGAGAGGAACAGCAAGCCCTTCTTTGGGACCCTTTCACAACAGCAACACCTGCTATGGGCTGCTGGAGAATTTTAAAGAAAATGAAACAGTTTCTTAAAGATAGAGACAGGCTTAGACAGCTTTTGCTTGTGGGCAAGTTACTCCCACAGTTTTACCTGTAAATATGTGCAAAACAGCCACAGAACATCATTCTTCAGTGCTGTGGAGGAGCATAAAGGCACCTGGTTGTTAAGGAGAGTCATTCTGTTTTGCCTCAAATTTTGTGTATTCTGGGAACATCCCTTGAAAAGAGAAGCAGAATTTTTCTGTAAGCATTGTGACGTGCAGGTTTTATTCAGACAATTTGACAGAGGGTGCTGTAGTTATCCTTACTCAGCCAGCCTGAAAGAAGAGACATGATAGAAATTGGAAGCATCTGTAAAGCACCAGACTAGGCAAAGATCAGGTGCAGTGCAAAGAGAATTGAGTGGTGGCAAAGAGCATGCTCGTGTTGGTGGATCCTGGGATTCTTTCTAAGGCGCTGCTAAGAAGCAAACTTGTGTCAAACCATGAACATTGTTAAAGCTCATGCTTTGTCTCCCAGGCTCCAGTGAGTCCCAAAAGCTTCCATCTAAAATTTTTACAGAGAAATCATCCATTGCAAACAATGAGGGGAAAGCTATGTGGAAATTCTTTTTCAGAGTGGGAAGAAAAAAATCGCTAGCAGAAACTCCACAACACTGGAAACCAAAGACTGGACCAACTCTCATTCCATCTGAGAAAGAATTAAAAGCGTGAAACCAAAGTTTTCCAGCAGAGACTGCTGCAGAGGCTTAAAAGAGTGGCTCTGGAGCAACTGCTGGAAAACATAAACCCAGCCCTCCCAAAAAGTGCTGAGTGCCTTGGTGTCCATGGAGATCTGCATGGATAAGGGGGTGTCATCTCTCCCAAGCCCAGCAATTACATTCTCCTTCTGTCTTTTGTTTCAGCTGATGAAAACCTGACTGTTTTCAGTTCAGTGTCTGGTACAAGCCAGCTCCTGTTTATCTCCTGAGCCACACTTTCCAGCGTGTCATTGGGTGCCCTCTTGGCCGCCATCTAAGGCGCACTGACAGGTTGCGGTAGTTTTCCAGTCAGACTCTGAAATGGTTATTCACACTTTTATCATGGCAAGATTAGATTATTGTAATTCTTTATTGGCCACCTTCCCAAGGGGGGCTCTGCACAAACTCCAGATGGTGTGAAATGTGGCTGGCAGGATTTGAGTTAAGAAGGGACAGTATCATCCATTCTGTTAAAACCTCTACCTTGGCAACTGGTTAGACAGCAAACTGATTTCAAACCTGTCCTTTTTCCCTCTGTTCCCAGCTGAAGTCAGGTCTCTGGGAGCCATATTATGATTCGTTATGGTCTGGAGTATGTTACCCAGGCTGACACTACCTGGTAAATAATTCTCTGAGGAGTGATTTCAAGAAGGTGAGGGAAGTATAAACCTGATTTCCATCTGCACATTCTGCTTTAAAGCCTGTGCAAAAGCTGGGTGGGATACTGCGGTTACACACTTTGCAAACATTAGGCAGTGTCAGGGAGCATTGGGCTCTCCTGCTCTCACTGCACCAAAACTGCAGACTAAAGACCACCCCCTGCCCCCTTCTGGGCAACTGCCTCCAGGCATAAGGCAGCAAATCATAGCCCTCCTCTGGCACAGCTGTGGACAAATGGCAATGCCAACCTTACCCCACAGAGGCAGCCACCTAAATGCAGTACATCCCTAAAGTTTTTCTAGATTTCAGGTGATCCATAAGTTCTTCTAGATTTCAGGTGGGTCATCTCATCCCTTCTAACCTCAGTGTGAGCAGCCAAAGGGACACTCAGACAGCACTGGGCACCCTGCTCCTGCTCTAGGACTGCAGGGCCTCACCAGAAAATACAGACTGCTGATTCGTGTTGCTGTGTGCCATCTTTCACTTTCTGTAAACAGCGGCTACACAAACAATTGATAGGATAATAACTGGCTTCATACAGACCAGCACAAATAAAACCTTCCGGTGTTTTGGGCTTTTGTCTTCTCAGAACTTTCCTTTTCTAGAAGAGCGAGATATGAAAGGTGTATTCCTTCATATTTCATTTGTTTTCATATGGAGTCCAAGAGTTAAAACCTTCCCTGATTTAGCTCTCTGTGGCTAAACTCCTACAGGCCTTTCATGCAAGGGAAGAGCCTTAGGCAGGCTGTAATTAGAATCTAATAAAGAATGATCATTTGGCTTCTTTTTATTAACTGCTATTGACACAGCAGTACGTGATTTGCTGCATAAGAGTGAGAAAGGCTGGGGAGAGCTTTTGCTGTGCAGTGGAATGGCATGGCAAACACGGCGTGCCCTGAGCTGTTTACCTTCCCCGTCACTTCTACAGGGAACCTGTGACCTGCCACTCATGGATGTGAATATAAAAGCTGTTTTGGTTGGTTGTTTTTTCGGTTAGTGCAAGACAGCTGACACAGACTGTTTGCTTTGGGAAAACAACCAAACCCTTTTGTTTTGCATGAAGAGGGTGAAAGAACCTGTATATATAGAATTGCCCTGACTCTGCAAACAGCTACTGCATAAGGAAGAGCGAGTGACAGTCAGCTCTGGGGCACAATGACTGTCATTTTAGACCTACTGTGCCACTGTCATTTTAGAAATTCAGAAGCCTCAGGAAGCTGTTGAAGACAAAAAATATTTCCCCACATGGATAAAAACACATTTTAAAGAAAAAAACAGCATGTGAGAGAACAGGTCAAGTCAGGATGGTTCACCTGAAATCATGAGAATTAGGAGATGAGAAAGAGATAGAGGTTGTTCTCTGCACTTTGAGCTTAGTTGATCTGCACTTGCCATGGGACTGGGAAGTATAAACTGACTTTTTGTACCACGTTTATAAACTGTGTCCTGCTGGACCAGCTTTCTAGCCATTTTAACACAAGAGAGCTCGTGGGAATAGCTTTGGGTTTACTGCAGCCTGTACCACCCTGAGAGCAGCTTCAAGAGCAGGAGTCACCACAACCTAAACCCAGTACTTTGATGCAGCCCTGCCTCAGTGCTGCCTTGAGCATGATGCTGCCTATGAGAGCTGCCACCAGACACCTGCCAGTTGCAGGTACTCGTTTGTTCCATTTCCAGGTTTCTCCAAAACAGGAAACCACTCAGCTGCTGAGTAAAGGTGCCAGTCCATGTCCCACCAATGCTGAGGGTTACAGCCTTAACTTTAATTTAGAATGAAAATGCTATTAATTTTACAAAGGATCTTTTAATTTACCAACAGTTCATTTTTAAAGACCAATTTTATCAGTATTTGTTCAGCTGAAACACTCTTTACCAGGCTGGGTTTGAAGTGTCTGAACAGAGGCATCTAGAGCTGTTTTAAAAGTTTGTGACCCTCCCTAAAGGCACCTGCACAGGTGAAATGCAGGGCCTACAGGAGACTCATATCTTCTTTACAGGGCCTACAAGTTCTTTCAGGGACAGATGGAGCTCATGTGGGACACACGGAGGCACTGTAGTATATCACAGTGTCCTATATACTGCCAGATTCATATGGGGAGGCAACTTGACTGCCTACTCTGTGAATCAACATGGTATTTGCAGAGGATCTACTCCCAGCTTCCATGTCTGCTGAGAACTGAGCCATGAATGCATCCTGTGCATTTCAGAAAATTGTCCCAAAGGAATACTGGGAAAGGCAATGCTTGCTTATTTTATGTAGAAAGTAACAGCTTATTCATATCCCTGCAGATGGGCCTTATTTTAATGGGATGTCACCAGAAAGGTCTCCATGACACCAACCACCATGGCCTTGAGCAGCTGAGCAGAGCCATGATCTGCTCAAGTCTTCATGCACCCAAACATAAATCCATTCAGCACTTGCACATGACAGTGATAACCATCTGAGGGACCACGTGACAGACTAGAAAATCAGACAGCAAACCTCACCCCACTGTGTGTCACATAGCCCACCAGCCCAAACACGTGCCATTTCAAGCCAAGTTCTTTACCAGATGAAAGGAAGGCCCTCTTGATCAGATAAACAATATAGTAAGTGTTGCAGCCCTCAGCTGTGAACATGAATGCTCAATATGCCACACATGAGCAGCTTAACACATGTAATCTCCTGTTGCTGTGTAGCTTTCAGGCATCCTTCCACATTCTCAATTCTCCTGATAAATTTGTTTCCAAAGAACACATTTTCCAGCAATTCATAACATAAAACATCACACATTATGAAATCTATCTACCCCACTACAGCCAAGAGTGAAAGAGCTCGTATATCCCTATAGAGCCACTCTTGAATAGCTGGGGGGGAGCACATTACAAAGAGGTATGTTGTATTCTCTAAAGACCATCAATGTGACCATAAGTGTGAATGACTACCCAAACTTCAGGCTATTTGCAAATATAGCTGAAGAGTGAGCAAAAAAACAAGTAGATTGTAGGCATTCATACAGAGCCTTTAATTAAAGAGAATAACATGGCTCTCTGCATAGGAAAGTCATATCTCTAAATGGTGCAGATGAACACAGCTCCATTATGGAATTACATCAGTCTGTGCCAATGGGGATTCGGTCCAGGTATGCACACAAGGATGTCTGTCTTTACCATGGAAACACAACACCTAGGTGAGGGACCACATGAGCAGCTTAACAACAACTGTATTAATACTTGACAGGGCAGGAAAGACAAATGAAAACAATTGTTCTAATTGAAACTACAGGGGGTGTGTAAGTAGGGCAGAATGCACAGCAATTACCTGATTTGGAGTTGAGCCACAACACCAGCACTATCGCTCCTGCTCTATGGGACTGTGAAGGAGCCTAAGTAAACAGGATTTTTGTTTTCCATCTTTGGCTAAAATGGTTGTTTACACAGAAACAGAGAACTGTGTAAAATGACATGGTGCCTGCTCAAATCTGAGGATTGAAGTCGGGCCACAAGCTGAGGAGCTGAATTTCTACCCACACTTGCACCAAACAGCAAAGAGATGTGGTGCTCCCTGGGTTTCCTGCCTGGATAGTAGCTGGGCACAGCTTTGGCCAGCTATGCAAAGGAAATGCCAGGTTACTGCAGATGAAATCAAGGCTCTGTTTCCAGGACTGTTAACACGAAGATTCTGGATTTCCTCAGGCTGGAGATGCTATCAGTTCACAGTTCCCTCTCCCTGCAGTCCACCTGCCACATGCTGATTCCTACTGCATCATAGGGATCCCCATAGGCATCACCAGCAGCCCCTGGGCCCGGCTCCTCACTCTCCACCACATGCTCTTGACATTGTCTGCAGCGAGTCAAACCTGCACAGAAAGCTGTCCAGAGACCAGTTCCCAAAAATCCCACAGTGCAGTGGATTCCCAAGCAGGGGGTGCATGAGAAGCACAAAGACAACAGCTAACAGCCAAATGAGGAGCTGCTGGTAGCATGGGTGGGGAATAACCTGGCCTGATGTGACCTAGGAGTGATTCGGAAGTATAACTTGAGAAGCAGCAGTAGTGTCTACAGGAAAGATTGGATGAAGCCCTGGAGGAACAAAGCTCCTTTTCCAAGGAAAAGCCCCATAGGCAATGGCTTACCCAATGATCCCCATTCATGGCCCAACAAGCACGTCTTAGTCATACAACAGAGGAACAACTTCAAGCATCATCCCCATCACGAGCCATTGCTTTGAGACTGTGCCGAGCAGTGACTGCAGCCAAGCCAGCGGCACAGAGTGACAGGTCCTGCACCAACACACAGGTCTGAACCTGTGACCCACAGGTTCTGCAGACCATCACAAATCCCCTGAGACATACAGCTCCCCACGGCCTTCCAGGTTGTTTTTAGTTAGACAAATTCAAATGGCTGCCACAAAAGCTTAATCTCTTTCCAGCCACGCTCACGCTGAGTGTCAATAGGAAAAAGTCTCATGAATACGCTTGATAATTACAGAGCTGTGGCTGTAGCAAAGAACAAAGTATAATGCAGGCTTGAATACTCAGGAAATTGACTGCTGATATGTTTCCATTCATTGTTTTGTTCTCTGTTCTCAGTGTTATATTAAAATCTCCTACTAAGAATGAGCTTTCTTGTTTAATGGAACTTGTCAGTTAGAGGAAATCTGCTTGAGCTGTTTGATCTATTCTTTAAAATAATATTAATTGCAAATTTAGCACATGACCCTTACATAGCAGTTGCAAACTAGAGCTGATATTTTTCAAAATTTGTTACCCACAAAAAATCATGGGTCATCACTTTCTCACTTTAATGCATTCACCATCCCTTTGCCCCGACTATTCAGTCCTGGCTATTCATTAGATATGTTGATCGATTGTACCAGTCACCTGACATTGTTTTCCTGACTCTATTAGTGAAAAGTGATAGCAGTGAATAGCAAGCAGTAAACACGGAGAGAATCTCTGGTCACGAGAAAATTCATGAAACCTTGCAGTTTATAAAATCCTGACAACCATATCAACTTATTCAAGTGTGACCTCATGTCTATAGAAAATCATGCTCAGTGCTTCTGCCTGCCTCTCCATTAATGGAACTGGATGTCTATTTTTGATTCCATGTGACTTGTAACGAAAGACTGAATTTGCATGTTTGCTATTCATCCTGATTCCCAGCATGTGCACTCACGATAACAAATCTTAACTTCAGGCTCAGAAGCTGATGTGCAGCAGAATCTGGATTTCCAAAGTCCTACAATTCAATGGTATTTAAATCTGAAGGTTTCACTTGGCTCCTTGCAGACATAAAAGAACCGTTAAGAGGAATCAGACACAGTGGCCAGTTCAGACTCTATGTAAGTTTGTAGGATTATTTCAACTTGCTCATTCTGAACCTTCAATGAAAATTCGCAAAAAATGGGTTGCACTGGATAGCTCACAGAAACAGTATTTCTTTTGTGAATGTCTTCCTGCTTCCAATTATATCCGAATAATGGAAGACAGTGGAAATAGTTGATTTCAGGGCTCATGTAATTAGATATAACACATTCTATCATCATCAATACTTGATGCTTTTCTTTAGGCAATCTTGAAGACTTTCAGAAATGCTCAGAAACTACTGCTCACATCAGCATGATCACAAGTGCTGTCACTTTTAAGAATTTGACTTTGCAGACAGAGAAGTGATGCCCCTCTCTGAGGGGCAGCAGACTCCCTTTCCCCTCCATCATAACATCTCTGGTAGGCACCGGGAAATGCCTCCCTTCTCTGGTGGCAGCAGGTTGTACCTGTGCTTATTCATGTAATTTGCTTCGCCTTGGCCTTGCTAAGAACACTGCCCTGGAGCTGTGGACTGCTGTCGATGCTGCAGCTCTTTTTGCTGACACAGAATCGCCGACTGCGGATTAGGAGCAGCGAGACAGCCCTACAGAGGTACCTTAATGATGGACGTGCCTCAGCCACGGCTGCTCATGCTGTCGGGGGAGCCTGAGCTCCCTACCTACGCGCGTTTCTCTGCTCCATCTTCTCTGCTCCTGACTAATTCAGGCAGCTCAAGTCGCAGGGAATTCCTCTCCAATAAAACCATCCTCCCCCGCCCTCATCCTTTCTGAAAGCAAGGGCAGAATTGTTCAAAACAACCCAAGGGAAGAAATTCAAAATAGGAGGTGACCTCCTTCCAACCCTCAGTGCTCGGGGCCGAGGTGTGGCCCCCCTCAAGCTCCCTGGGTCATTCCAGCACCTTTGTCTCATTCCCTCCTGGAGCGACGCCCTCCCGCGCCGCCGCCTCCCACGCGGCTCGTGTTTGCCGCGGCCCATGAAGAGTTCTCTGTTCCCGCATGAGTCACGCCCGCAGCCCGCGGGCAGTGACATCAACCCCTCCGCAGCCCTCACCGGGGCCGAGCACGCCGGCTGCCCTTGGCATTCGCTCGGAGCAGGGCTTTGTGCCGAGGATAACGGCGGTGAATGTTCGTGGGGAGGGCGAGGAGCTGAGAGCGCAGCACAGGCGATGGCCGCATCGAGCGATCTGCTGCGGGGGATGCCATCCCGTGAGCCGCAGGAGAAACAGCTGCAGCAACCCTGTTTTTCACGCCTGCCAGCAGGCAAACCCTCTCCTGGCATCTCCGGCGTGGTGCTAAAGCCCAGCCGGCTGTCACTACCTGCGCCAGCCACCCCGGGACACGGCACATGCTGCAAACACCTTTTTCTTTGACGGCGTTGGCATTTCATCTGAGACCGGGACACAGAGGGTGTGGACGGTTTTCAAGACTGCTTTGAAACTACAATAAGAGCTCTTTATAAGCTTAAAATTACCATCCTGCAATACTGGCAAACCGGTATTTTCCCAGGAAAACTGTACCACGGGAAAGTTATCCCTCTGGTGTTGTCAGCTGCACCAGCAGCAGTGCAGAGCTGTAGCTCTGACCAAAGGCCACTACATCAAGGGATTGAATGACTTCATGACCTTGATGGATGCACAGTTCAAGAGTGCTCAGCTGTGCAAACGAGATGCTGCCACCTCATTGATAACGGGAGAGTGCTTGTGCCAGGGCAGAGGAGGGGACATGCATGGATGCAGCAGATAATGGTGAATCAGGGAGATGATGCCAACTCTGAGGTTGCTGTTTTGGGGAGATAGGCACCCCACCTACTTCAAGCCAGTACCCTTCTCTCTGTGGCAGGAGCAGCCAGTGCAGTTTGCCAAGGCTTTAAAATAATAAAAAAAAAATGTGTAATGAAGTATTTTTCTACCCATTTGCTTCTGATAGTGCTGCTGGAAAATAGCACCATCCCAGAGTGGCTTGCTCACCCATTGACTTCAGCTACACCAGCAAAGTCCTTTCCATGTCTCTTGGGAAACAGTGCCAGGTGAACTCCCTCAATTGCTTTTGAAACATCAATAAGGCACTTACATACAGAGGCACAAACCAAGCTTCTCAGTTCCAATGCAAGGAGAGTTCTGTTTTTGCTCTGAGCTCACTACTTTGGTGCTGTTTGAGGCTTAGACTACAACTTCCACCTGCAGTTCTGCTTTAGATTTGGCTGAACCTCCATGAAATGTCTGCTGCAGTTACGAGATTTCAGCACAAGAGATGGGAAACACCTGATGGCTGATATTTATTTCTGAGGCCGTTTTTGTCCATGAGACTTCAGTACCTGAACCTAAATCCTTCTCCCAGTTTGTCCTCCAACCCTGGCTACATATGCTGCAGCCAAAAAACATCCCCCCCCTTTTTTTTCCTTTTGGAGACACAGCAGCTGTTCTGTTTTGCTGCTGAATGAGGCAATGTTTTACTGGCTACGGTTTACTGATTTGCAGATTTTGGTGGCAACACTGTCACGGAGTTCCCACCACCAGCCCCTGCCAGCATCCCCTCCCCACCACACAACACTTGGACCTTTCAGCTGGGCCAGTGCAGTCGTTCCCAGGCCATGGTGATCGGGCACTGATGTAGTTGAAGCAAATCACAAAACCAAAAACCAAACCACACACACAAAAGAGGAAGAAAACAAAATCCTTCCTATTTTACAGGGCATTTTGTTTACAGTCTTAACCCCCATCAGTTCCTGATGTGGCTTGCTGCAGAGTCACATGAAGAGTTATTTAGACACGGCTGGGAGGGGGCTGAGCTGGAGTAAAATGGTGGGAAAAAACAACTGAGATGGGAACATCTCCAGGTAGAATTACTACTAAAGCTTCCTTGTCCTCAAACCATGGCCAAGGTTTCTTATCTTGGACCACAACCATGAGATCACCATAACTTTCCAGTAAACAGCCAATTCATTTCACAATTTGAACATCATTACACATCCTCCACATACCAGAGAATTAGCTCTACAGGCTCCTTTCAGGCCTTAAAAGGATCCTTACGCTTCAGTTTTCATTTTTAAATGAATACAAGCGTTCAGCCGAGCTGTAAGCTATTAAAGCAAGACATCATTTCAGTGATAAGCTAAATAATTTCAAAATAATTCACTTAATTGTCCCATACATGGACCTATGCCTTCAGAATGGGACATGCTTTGAGATTCTAAGTGACATAAATAATAACAAAAAAACAACAGCACATTCCATCTTACTGAACAAAACAGTGATGTACCAAAATACAGCTCGTGCTACAGTATCACAGGCTGTGCAGGGATGTGGGTGGGAAGCAGGAGGCTGCAAGAAGAGACAGATAGAATGGCTCCTACATGCTACTTTTTGCTCTGTGTTGCTATTTGCCTTTTGCTGGAGAAGCGCAGCAAATACATTAACACCCGCACGAAAAATGAGCTGAGGTAATTCCATCTATGAGCATGTGATCAGTCTCACTGCCACAAATGTTTTCCCTCTAGGTCCATATCTGAATCTCACACAGACTGACTCACGCTGTGGCCGTGCGCGTCACTACTACCCGGCAGCGTCAGGCTGTCATTTGTTTCCTTTCGGAACGGGATGTTCTATAATAGCTCCAACTCCCACTCGACAGTTGATGAAATTGCAGTTCTTTCACATACCTCCTTTGTTCCTGAGCAGTGAGGAGTTTTCAGTTTGTTCCTAAGGTGCTAAAAGAGGAGCAGAGTGGCCTGAGCTCGGGATGCCTCACCTGAAGCTCTAACGGGATGTGTCTTTTAACGGGATGAAGGTGTGACGGTTCTCGGTGTGCTGTAGTCTGCTCTTCAGAAAGACAAAAGAGGCACAGAGCACAACTGTTGATTATGGGGCTACTGCTTGAAGTACAGCCCCCTGTCTCATTCACAAGGCTTCTTTTCCTACAGCCAGGGAGAGACTGTCATGTACATGGAAGGTGAAGCTCTGGTCCTGCTGATGGAGCTATCAAAGATGAACCAGCTCTGCTTCAGACTGTCTTGCTGTGATGCGCAAATATACAACACTTGGTTTTCAGCACTAGCTAGGTTTGATCCTCTGCTCCCAAAATGCTAATCTACATTTGTGTCATAGTCTGGAACAGTTAAGTGCTTCAGAAGTGAATCCCTGACTGACTGTGCTTCAGTTCATACCGTGGCACAGTTTCAGAGCTCAGTCTACAGGATGAAGCTCATGCTAGTCTCAGGTTAAAATCCCCAAGTGTCATTAGTATAGAAACAGAGTCCTCAGCACTAACTGTTCTGCTGGCTCAGTGCTCCTGTCACACCAAACTACCTGCTACCACTGCTTGCTACCTGCCTTTTGGAGCCCAAAGTCCTGGAGTTGTTGGATCTCAGCACACAACTGCAAAAGAAGGAACATGATGTGGTTCTAGAGGTGCAGCAGAAGAGAGGAAGCTGCAGTCCCCCAGGGTTCCCTGCCCATGTAAAGATCATGTTCACCAGGATACACCCGTAATGCTGCCAAGTTTCCTGCTGGGAACATCCTGACAGGCAGCTGATACAAAGGGACAGAACCAAGGGAGAGAGCCAAAGAATGAAAGGATGTAAATGATGACGGCATTTCTCCTGCTTAATTTTGGGATGCTGCTATGATTCAATGCAGGCTAAAATGGATTTGTCTCCACATTGGATACACAGGAAAATGGATGCATTGCTATGCAGAATCTAGTGTTCCCTGTTCCAAGTGCTACTCCCCTATTTATCAAAGAGCTTTAACCAAGTGGAGATCTGGCATTGCTTCCTAAGGGTGCAGCCATTCCCAACAAGGAGATCAACACCAAATTCAAGTGTAGTAAAAAGAGTATTCCTAGCATTCTTCAGAAAAAAATTATCACTTATTACCTGCCACTAGGAATATAATGGGAAGCTTAAAGATGACCTGGAGACAATTGGGAAAAGCAAAACTTATACTGTCTAAACTACACATACTGTTTCTGTCTATGAGAAACAGGAATGTTCCTGAGGCTACTGCCTGCAAGAGGATGTCTTAAGAGTCTCTGAAGATATTTATTCTGACCTCCTGGACCTTTGTCCAAGGTTCATTCACTGGGGTTAAATAAATAAGCATTAACAAACTCAAAGCTCCAGACCTTCCACTGTCCTGCACTGAGCCAAGACCTTAAGCAAAGAGGCTTAAGTCACATTTATATTTTCTTTGACCTAAAGACAGAGCATAGCTCAGTAAAACCCATTTATGGACCTTTATGGCTGCACAACCTTGCGTTCAGCTGCCTGAGAAATCTGTAGAAACCACTGCAAAGGCAGATCATCACAGCGTGGCATTTCCTGCTCGCTGCAGACAACTTCACATGCAGCACTGGCTGGGGAGAGCAGTCACAGCCCCAACCCTGACTTACTTGCATGACAGCCCACAGGAATCCTCCTGGTGCTGCCTGGCCAGCCTTAGGTAATGCTGCACTGCAGGAATACAGTGCTCAGCCTCTCAAAGCCGGCCTTCCAGCTTTGGCAGCTGCCAGGACAAAAGACAGTCTCTAAAATGTAAGTCACTACAATCTCACAGACATCACCTATAACTTCACCTGGGCTTACCTGGGTCGGTGTGGAGGGTAGGGCAGCGTTTCTCTTGACATTCAAAACGAACGCGTGCACCAGAGAATACGAGGCTCCTCGTACACAGGGTATTGTTCTGGATTTCGTATTTCTTCGGGGTTGTCTTGGCAACGAAGAGGGTTTGCCGCTAGAGGTGTGCGAAACACTGGGCAACAAAAAACATCACAACTCCTACTTGTTTCATTCCATCACCCTGTAAAACCAGACTCTTTTTCAACCTGCTGAGATGCTATCAGTGTGCTGTGTGGCAGGAGGGGCAGCACAAATCAGCATGGACTCGTCTGCCTTCCCCTTCCCCCTGGCGCTGTGATTCTGAAAATAACAAAAATTGACATTTTTCATTGGGAAATGATGCATATCCAGACACATTTATAAGATCTGTTCCCTTTCTCCCTCCAGCTACTTTCTTAGGGAGTAGTCCCTGGATGGCAATGGAACTGATAGTTCCAGAATGGATGGGTGGATGGTTTTAAGCAAAATTAATTTTTTTTTTTTTTTTTAGTTTATTGACATGTTTAGTGACTTCATTGAAGTCAAAGGGGTGACTGTGGACTGATTCCAATATAACTGAGTTTGCCATTTTGTCCTAATCAGGAGTCTTTCCTTTGTAATGAGAAGAGATGCTGGACAGCTAATGCTACAAATGGTCAACAAGCGAGTGGTAGTGCCCCACTTGTCCTTCTGACTCAGCTCCTTCCATGGCCAACAGCCCTTTATTTGCTGTGAGAGAGGTCCAGAAATTATTTTTGAAAGTTTTTTAATCATCTTTGGATGCCATTTCACATTGCTTGTTGCTGTCACTTGCCTTTACTTTTACTTACTGAAGGCATTAAAAAATTAACCCAAACAGCTGTTCACATGCCTCTATTTTTTGTGTAGCAACATGAAAAAAAGTCTGAACAGCTGTGTCAGTAAAACACATCCAGGTGGCCTCCCTAAGGCAAAGTTTCTACGAAATCTGTATGGTAATATTTTTATTATCTGAGTTATTGTATTTCTTTTTTATTAGTTCACTCTCGTGGATTCTTAAAGAGGTATTGGCCACTTATTTCTTATTTTCATCCTGAGACACAGTGTTTTAGCCGTGTCTCAGCTCAACACAGATGTTGCAGGGATTCAGCCATGAAGGGTGAAAATCACCCTTTCAGCACCATCTTCCTGAACCTATTCTGAGTTCTTGAATGGGATTTAAGATGGAGTAAGAAGCAACTTTACAGATCTGGCCTTTCTGTGAGGAGAAACTCAGGCTGTAGCACCAAACATTGCCCTAGGGAGACTGAAGGGCAGAGGGAATTTGTTTTCCATGTTGTATAACCAAGTCACCTGAGGTTCACAGTTTTTTGGCAGTTCCTTGACAAGGTAGCTGGATCATCCTCAAGGAGAGGCTAATGACTCACAATTACACAAGAGTCTGAAAGAGCAGTTGTTTGGAACTACAACATGGGAAGCCAATCAAATTCTCAGCCGGGTGGTGCTGAAATCCATATAGCCAGGCTCATGTCAGGTTCACTGAAAAAGGCTCATGGACTTCCCTTACTGAGGATTTGAACTCCTTAACCAGTCTCCCATTCTGCATGGAGCAAATTTTAGCTTTCAAAGCTCTGGTGCCCCTTGCACACACTCACTGTCATGGTCACACCATGAGAGGCTTCCAGACACCTGCTCTGAGCCCTGAACTTCATGGCACCACAGTCCATCTGTGCTCCAGGCCATCATATCATGGTCCAAACCCTAAGCCCTGCCCAGCCATCCAGGGCTCATCTATTTAGTCCCTTCCATATAAGCCCTCCTAAGAGTGTGATTCTGTTGCTATAAGGCAACTTGCTGATTTATGGATGTGTTCTCCATAAATTGCTTATTGATGTTTTTCTTCCCTGACTTTGGCCCTTGGATTATGAATTCTGCAGAACCAAGTTAAAGCACTGAAGTGTCTGAAAATTGCCAGCCACATCACAGGTGTTACAGCAAATGATATTCATAATAAGAACAGCAATGATAATCGTAGTGATTAAATAATTTGTTGTTATTTTTCTTTTTCCTTTTTTTTTTTAATTGGTTTGCGAAAAATTATATAAAAATGTCAGTACATGACAAGGACCATCTTCCAGGGGAAAGCTCAGCAAAATCATCCCTGAGTCCAAAGGAGAATTTCATTCTCCTCTAAATCATTCTCTTTTGGTACATTTTCTTCATATTTAGTACCTGGATGCAATTCTCTCTATATGTACTAAGTCAGTGTTATTACAATTCCAGCACAATATATGTTTATTTGGAGTCTAACAAGATCATCAATCAGGAAATAGCACTGCACTTCATATTATGTGTATTTATAGTGTTAGGATGAGATTTACCTGGGTCCAGAGAACAAAATGAGGCTGTTACAGCCCTTGGTTTCATATAAGTTATTTTCCTCTCAATGCCTATGCCCTGTGGACTTGAATTTATTTCACCAACACTGGATGAGGAATCTCCCATTCTCTCACTGCCTCCAGGTAACGATGTCTATACCTTTCCTCCTGCTTCCAATTTTGTGTCCATTAAAATATAATAACAACAGTCACAGAGCAAGAAAGTCTGCAGTGTATAGGGAATATTTTTTTCATTTTCAATCCTTTTGTAATTAAAGAAATCCTACTTAGTAATTTGATGTCTTCACTGACATTATCATACTTCTGATCTTAACCTTCCAGCTGAAGTTCAGGGGCTGGTTGATCATTAGAAAGCATTTCTAATAGAAATAATCCTTTCTAAAGGACTATTTTACAGAGAGGTTATAGGATGCAGATTTAGAAGATCTCAGTTTTTCTGTGAAATATGTCACACCCTGAGCAACAAAAGATGACTTTAAATGGAACGTGTACCAATAAATGTAAATATGAAAGTGGAAAATCATAGAATAGAGAGCTCAATATAGTTAATAATACAACAGTGATTATCTTAAATAATACTAAAAATATCAGTGAAAACCATTAAGAGACCTTTGTTAAGTGTCTGAACATGTTCTGATTGCTGTATTTGATAATTTACAAGAACTTAAGTCTCAAAGACTTGGAATCTCTGTGAGATTAGAAAGTATTTGCACACAAAATGCAGGAGAGAAGTTAAATGAACAAATGGCAAGTTTATCTCACATAGAGGAGTTATAAAATCATTAAGCAAGTAGAAGTTTATTCAGTTAATTGGCTAAGGCCCAGCAAGGATTTCACAACACTATCAGCAGGGTGTTGAAATATTAAAAAAAAACAAACCAAAAAAACAAACCAACAACTCAGCAACCAAATGCTCAGTTTCAGAGAAGCATTCTCATCTAAGAGACACTCTCTTCAGTATTTCTTAGATAAGGAACTGTTTATCAGCATGTGTGTATGTTCTTCCTGGAATCAAGGTCCATGAAATTTGTTTCACATACAGCAATATTCTCTCAGTGTTTTGCTATCTCTCCTTGCTCAAATACCAGGAACAGTGCAAGTAACAAGCATACATGGTTACAAAAAAGTATGACACAAATAATATTTATATTTACTTAGTCATTTGAGCTAATATAGATATGTAATCACAGTGTAATGAGTTAACTGACAGGACTTCTGGCACTTCTTGTGCACAGAGAAAAAAAAAATCTCATAGGAACATGGATGGATAGGAACATGCCAAAGCTGGAGCACAGGGAAAGGTAGCTTGTGCAACTACTGATACAAGAGAAAACTGGAAAGTTCTGAAATGAAATAAAAAAAATTCAGGTGTAACCTATGTAAAGCCAAAGAAAGGTGTGCTGTAGACATCCAGTAAAACTCCAGTGTAATTTTACTGATCATGTAGCATCATTTGAATCAATCTTTCTGAAATTCTGATCCTTGATGTATCTTTTCTTAGGAATAGTCTGGCCATCTAGGAAATACTTCACCCTGCCTTCCAGCACACAATGAAGTCTGAAAACAATTCAAATGTAAATACTTGCTGATGCCAAACACTTCAGTTGCCAAGAAGAAATGATGCATTTTGTATCAGGATTACATTATGACCAAGATTAATTTTTGGATTGTCTCTGGCAATTCTTTAACAAAAACACCTCCTTATGAAACACAACGTGTAACTCACAGGTTTTGTGTGTTCAGGGAAACTTCTCTCAGCAGCTGATTTACCATGTTCACACAGAACAAGCTGTACTGTGACCTTTTAATCTAACTGCCAGATACTACAGAGCTAACATACTGGGAAATGGCACCAGGTTTTTGAAGACAGAGCTACTCAGTTATAAAGATCTTAAAGAAAACCAGAATTATTTAACAAAACCAATCAATGAATATACCCCAAATTCTCTTAAGAGAAGGGAAACCTCTCACCAGTGTAATGTAAGGCAACTATCACCCAGTAAAGACTCGGGCCAAACCTCAAGCAGTATATCACGGTATGAGTTGTATTATAAGGTTGCCTGCAGTTTCTGTATCCAGCTCTGCTCCCTTCCTTTGTAAAAGAAATCAAGCTCCATAAAAAAGCAACCAGTTTATATATCTACATTTGTACATGTAGATTCATCAGTGTTCAAAACCATCAGCTATGAATTCAAAGATGAGTTCTGGGAACAAAACAGGCGTCATCAAAACACAGACCTAAGAAAAAGTAGAAGGGAATAGAAGAAAAGAGGGAGAGCTGACAAGTGGTAGAGAAAAAGTAAGAAAGCAAATAACCAGGAGTATCATGCACCATTTGAGTCTTATTGACTCCTACCATGGCAAAACCTTTTGATTTGAACTACATTTCCCTGAGCAGTGTGGTAGCCACTCCTTCCAACAATCAATTGATATTTTTCTGAGTCAAATGCAGTTTACCAGGCTTAAGTCATTAAGCATGACTGAGATCGTGCCTGCACCTGATAGTGTTCTCCTGCTCCTCTTCTTCCTCCTGCATTTGTATCTAGGAAATATTTCCAGAACTTGCTGGTTCAGTTACCTCTTTCAGAGTCTTGGCATTCAGTGGTTTCAGCAACAAAGCCTTATTATTATAAATACTTCAGCTATAACATTTCTAAGGAAGTTAAACTAACTATTGTAATCTCTTGCTGACTCTCACCTGGGAATTTTAAATTCTCTAGTGTGGGAGAAGACTTTGAGGACACAATGCTAATTTTGTTATTTCATTACAAGCAAAAGAAAAAAATTAGGATAAAAATTTCAAAGCCTGGAAAGAGAAGTCAGGAAACAGCAAGACAAGAAAAGATGAAAACCGGCACCACATCAATGACTCTGGAAAATTCCAAGTCAAAGTTCATCACAAATTTTGTTTTGGTACAACAAGATAAACCGGGATTTCACTGACTTTCCTTTAAAAAAAAAAAAAAAAAAAAAAGAAGCTTTTTTAAACCTTTCTCATTCATCCCTGTACTGAATAACAGCCTATTCCCAAGTTTACAGTCACATATACTCTCCACACTCACACATGAAGTTATACTGGCTTGCAGAAGATTACTTTTTTCAAGTACAGGCATCACCCCTGAACATTACCTTCTGACCTTCAAACTTGTCACATAACATCCAGTATTTAGATATAAGCTACTATCTAGAAATGAGCAATTCTGACGTGATCAAGTTATTTCATCACCCCTCAGAAGTACATGCAATGAATCATCAGTAGCACGAGAGATTCTCTGTCATTCTCTCATGTACTTCAGTGTTGCCTTACAGAATGACACAGTATCAGTGATAATATCCAGCCTCTGGAACAAACAAAACACAGGCTAATACAGAACATTAAAGCTGAAAGTAATTTTCCCTGTATCCCTCTAGAGAACTGTAACCAACCCTATAGAAAAGTCTGAATGAAATCTTGCTGGGTTCTGCGTGGAGCCCACTTGCAAGCCAAGAGTGATGTAAGATTTGCCTGGAGTTTGAACTGAGCCCTCCACACGGTTTTGAGAGCTCACCATTAAAAGAAGAATAAATGTTAGGAATAAAAAGGCCAAGAGAATGAACATCTGAGAGAGACCCTAGGCTGAAGATCTGCAAGGGATCTCATGAATATATAGCAAAAATCATCACTGATGGATTTCCCAGAGGAGAAGAATTCTACATCACCCACAAAACACATTTTTTACAGATTGTTTCTCTCTAAATGGACACAAAGAAATGAAGCATTTAACATATAACTTGTAAAATTCAAAGTTTAAAGCCTAGGAAGACAACCCAGATTAGAGCCATTCAACAAAATTGTATCTCCCTTCACATATTGTCTTTTTATTCATATAATTTGTCAATAAACCTACTCTTAAATATTAGTACTGTTAGGTATCATGGCTTTAGGTGCACAAATAAATTACATAGTATGGACCTGAATCATACCAACACCACAGGCAACTGCTGTGGGTTTTGCCACCCAGTGTGTCAGTAAGGGGTTATTTGCTGTCAATTCATACTCTGGTGCCCTAAGCTCTGAAGAATGCAGTAGGTCCTGGCAATTTTTGTTGGCTCAGGTCCCTCATACATGGGCTATATGTGTGACCAAGAGTAGGTTCTCATGGAGAACACAGCAGAAACTTGAGCATGCTCTGCCAAAAGGCCCTGGGAAGCAGGATTTGTTGGCACATTCCTACCTTCAAGCAGTCAGGCAGTGGGAGTGCATCTTGGAGTTATTCAGCTCCAGGCAAAAGTGGCAAGGGTCTCTTCTAAGACAGCCTCTGAAAGAAAAAGTACAGAGGGTTCGACTGGTGAGTACAAAGGGGGAAGGCAGAGAAACACGTACCAAAGAATATGCACAGACAGAATGAGAACATCTCTCTGTTACCAGCAGCATGTACACATATAGGATACACACATATAGGAGTCTGTTTCTCCTCCTGGCATTCAGCCCTGGGTGGTGAAACAGCTCATGCTCTAGGCTGCAGTGGTCTGTCCTTTTTTCCAGCTGGTCAGAGGCACCTCTGTAAGCACCACACAGTTCAGCCAACAAAGACATGCAAGTCCAGTTTATGCCTGAACAGAGATGCTCGAGGTGACTTTTACATGCTGAAAATCCTACTACCCTCTCATCTACTCCTTGTCTTCTCCTAGATCACAGCAGAAAAGGACATGGGCAAAACACAGCTAGCCTGGTCATGAACTACCACTTGGGGTCCATCATGTTGACTCTATGTTCTGGAGCTGAAGTGAGAATATTTGACGAAAGGAAAAGAAACCACATATCTAAGAGAAAAAAATCTGGCATAACCCACATAGAACAGCTAAAGTAAAAGAAGTGACAACAAACAAGCTCTGCAGTCAAGGAAAGGGTAAAATCTTGGCTCTGCCGAAGTCAGTGGGATGTTTGCCAGAAAGCTGTAGACAGCATGTTTTATTCCGGACTTTTAATTAGTTATTAAATGATTCAATGGCAAGTTGGCTGGTTCAAGGCACAAAAAAAATCATAAAATAGCTCCAGCATGCCTCTCCCTGCCCTGCCTACCCCTTGGGAGGTACAGATCATACACAGCATTTTTTATGGGAGACTTGGCAGGTATTTCATTGAACCTTAGTTGAAATTGGTACTTTCCCAGGCCCTGCCTCCTTCCCAAGTTTGAGGATGAAGATAGGAAACACCTGCTAATGACACCAGAGACACAGCAAACAGCAAAAGTCACGTGTCAGCACACTGGAAGCCTGGTCTCTCCAGTACAGACACAACCTATCTGATGGGGGATAGTGTATATGAAGAAAAAGAATGTTACATTTATTTAATTGACATGCATTTGAATGGATTGGAATTATTCTGGAGTGAGATACCCACAAATAAATAAGGCAGCTCACCACCTTCAGGCTTAAGTCACTTTACTAGCAGCCCAGCCACCCAAATGATCTATTCACACCGCACGCTTCTCTTGTTCCGCCTCATTTTTCTGCTTCTCTCGGTCTCCTTCTGCTTTTCCCCTCTCCAAAGTACATCGGTTTCCATGGAAACAAAACACGTCATCGGAATGGACAGAACTTGGTGACATCCCCAAGCGCAGACAGAAAATGCAATTTAAATGAGCATCTTGCCATTTCCAGCGTGAGCTGGGGCAGGCGACGGGCGGCGATCCCGCGCACGTGTGTGTGCATGTGCCCGTGTGCTCGCTCCGTCCCGCCACACGATCCACACACATGCAGTGCCCCCCGCTCCCCGGGACAGCGCAGGGCTCGGCAGAACCCCTTTCCATCCTATTCTGTTTTAATATAGCTGAAAATTGCTTTGACAGCTGAATAGCTTCTTTGTGTATAACTCGGTCTCAGCTGACTCCGCTGCATTATGTAGCTTTGTGAAGAGATTACTTTGTCAAGAACTGAACATATATGGTCTGAGCATGAACAATTCGGCGAGATGAGCTGCATTCATTTTACGTGACGTGCAATCTGCAATCCTGCTGCCTTTAATGCATCTGCTTTATTCTGTGGGCTTCATTTTCTGATCTGAAGTGTTGTATAAATTTTCTTGGGGTCTTTGGGATTATCTTCTTTACCCTCTTCTGGACAGATGCAGAGAACTTTCAATATGTCTAATCTGAGAACACTGTGTCTTGCATTAAATGTTGTAGCAAATCAAGTTTTTGGCTATGTATAACAGGAGATCATCATTATCTAGTTAGCTAATTGTGCATCTGTAAATATCTTATTCCTGCCCAAAACTGCTACAGTTCTGTTAGTATTTGAATTAGTATTTCAACACAGTGGAGTCCCAGCAAAAATGTAGGAACTGGACCCCACTATAGGGAACAACATATGGAACATAGACAGCTTCTTACCTTGCCCCTTTATCCCCATCCCTACAAGCCATACTAAGCAGACAGATCTCCATCCACATGATTTCGGCTGCACTTAAGCCAGTCCCTTGTATTTACAGAGCCTTATCTAAAATACTGGAGCAAAACCAGCCTGCACAGCACTGCTGGCACTATCAGGGTTTCTCACTGTGCACTGAATGAGCTTTGCAGGCTCTGAGGCCGTTGCCTTTGATGGTGTTTGAGTTGACTGCACTGGTCATCCCTGATCATCATTGCAGTTTTTACTTCTAGCCATGGCTTGCTCAGAAATTACATTATTGCAGATTCACTTTGTGCCCTACCTGGAGGCACAACACGGACTCAGGGCTTTTTCTCTGGTTTCTCATGTCTTATTCCTCTCTCCCTCCCTCAATGTTTTAAATAAACTGCATTAATTCTGATGGGTAGAAGATATGGTCCAGTATAAAGATGACTAAGAACATTAATTGTCCTAACAGCAAAATTCCTATCGCCTTTATAGTAGGCATTACATTGATCTTTTGTGGGTTGGAAACTGAGTGTTTTACTTAGAGACATCACTGGAGGGTTTTTTTGTGTGGGACACAGCACTGGGCCTCGAAGCATCTTGCATTTCAACAGGTTTTGCTCAGCCCATGAACTGGCAGAACTCCAATTTACACTACGCCCTGCATTTTGCACTCAGAGGTATTTTACCACTTCTGAACATACCAACCTTCCCTATAAACAGAGGGGAAGTTTGTCAGACAGACAAATCCCTCCTTATCTCTTAGTCATAACCCTGATCCACTTCAGATGATTTAAAGAGCTTCACACATATTAACCTTTAAAAGAAAAAAGACAAGAAAACAACTTCTTTGCAAATCACTGTTAGAAAACAGAAGCTGAAGAAAGATTCCTTGCAACCTTATTTGCTCCCACTCATACTCCTAATGTGCACATATTTCACAAGAGCTGGCACGCTATGTGCTAGTTTGTTGAATATATATACAAATATATATATATATTAAACTCACCATCTCTGGGGAAGTTCTTTGCACTAGAAACTGGTGTCTTGGCTAATGAATTCCTTATCTTTCACCCCCTTGGAAAGTGAAGGACTGCTACTACTGACCACGTAATAGTCAGGTAAATGATGAAAGGCTGCACAGGCAGTTTAGAAACAACTATTCTTGTTGTACTGGGAATTTTCAGATTTAGTAAGAAGTCATGAGGTCTTCAGTAAATTTCCACAGTTGGTTTCTGTTCTTCACCCCCCCTTGTGGCAAACCTGGCTGAGCCACCAAACATGTCTCAATCAGTCTGCAACCTGCTTCGCCGCAGGAGCGCTTGGAAAATCCCAGCCCAGCAGACACCAGCTGTACCAGGCTATGGCTGGTGCCAAAAAAGGCAGCAGGGATTTGCACCGTCACTGGTTGTGTGCATTGGTTGGGGAGGTGTCATGAGAAAGGGGGGGAGGTTTGCCTGACCCTCAGAGAGGGGAGCAGCAGCTGCATTTCACCCTGTAATTGTTAGTGTGCTCTAATTTTTAACCCTATCCATCATTCCACAAGAGGGTTGAAGTCAACTGGCTAAAATACACCAAAAGCTTTGTGCAAAAAGAGAGCGTGAGAGAAGAGTGTCATGGTTTGCAGAGGAGAAGCAAAGAATTTCCAAGGCCAAAGAGCCTTGATACAGAGAGAAAATGAGAAGTAGAGAGGGGAAGAAAGACATGTCAACAACTTGAATCATGATCTTTTTGGAATAAATAATACAGCTTTGTATGTGCTAAGTGTACCTTGCACTTCCCTTCAAGGAGACTGCTAATATCCTAGATAGTGGATTTCTACATTCATATATATATTTTCATTTCAGTGCTGGTGGCACCTAGAAATCTGAATTTAAAGTTTCCAGAAACAACTAAAATCCTTGCCTCTGACTCTAGTCTTAGCTGTTCCCTACCAGTGTACGAATATGACTGTCCTTCCATAAGGTCAGAGTTAATAGCAAGCTAAATATGTCCCACTTAGAGGAGCATCCATAGGACACAGTGTCAGTCTACAATCATATAAGAAAACATGAAAGCTTATTAAAGGCTGCTTTTTCCAAAAAGGACCTTAAATTTTTGGCCCTGACAAAGCACCAGTGCATAACTCTAAAGACTTGTAACGCAGATTAGGTGCCTCAGTTTGGAGAAACACAAATGTTTTGAGCTCAGTCTCACTCAAAAAATGACAAATTTCAGAAGAAGCAATTTAAGAAGGCAAGTAACAATACAGCAGAATCAGGCAAATCCAACAATCAGTGAGATGAAGAATATACTCCACTAGGTGTATGACCTTTCTGTGTTTTCTCTTTAGGACAGTGCCAGGGGATACATGAGACAGTGGACTCCAGGCTCATGCCACTTCTGACTTCCCACTGGCCCACCAAGGCTCAGATGGTTGACTTGCATCAAGCTCCTCACAGACATGAAAGCACATTTACCCAGAAAGTAGGTCTTGTACACTCTGATTTCTGGAATTGTAACTAAAAACACAAGGGCTGATGCTATTAGCAGATGGATACTTTTCCAGTTCAGAGTGCTTCCAGTCTTTCATGCTTACTGGAAAAGTGGACACAGCGGGAGCAGAACCCCAGGCCCAGCTCTCAGTGCTTGTCAGAGGAAAAGGTGCTGGGCATGGGCCTATGATTAGGATTAGCAATTTGGACCTCTATGGATCAAAGCATTTAGGATTGTATCTGAGAGCTCAATAACTGAAGTCCAAGGCTATTGCGAATGGATCTTTACTGTCAAAGTTTTCATAAGGGCTGGCAAGCCTCCTCTAGATCTCATCAAAATAATTTCTAAAAAACTTTGAAAATCCTAAACCTGAAAGAATCACCGCAAAGAAGCTCCAGTGTGGTTTCCTTTAATGAGAAGGGATAGGGGTAGGTGCAAGAATTTCCTCATTCTCTCCTCTCAGAGACAGGCAGTGGGATTTTCCACAACTGGCTCAGCCATGCACAGGGTGTTTCAGTTCTCCCTCAGCAGGGCATAAATCCACCTGAAAAAGTAGTGATGGGGAAGGAATTGCCCAGCAGCTACCCTAGGCTGAATGGTATGAGGCTCTTCCAGACCTGCTCTGTAAACAAGAATTGCCTTTGGACCCTTAAAAAACATGCGCTATATCACTCTGGAATGGTGTTAATCTCTCAGTCGTGGAGGTCAAAGCAAGATTTCTATTATAAGCTCTGTGAAACACATCTCCTTCCCAGCCACTCAACTGCAGGGAACAAAATCCAGTCAGCCAAAATGGTCCATGTGTAACAGGACACCAGAGCAGGCATTTGAGGCAACGCAGGCGAGGCATTTTGGAGCTGTGAGACCTCTGAGCTGTTGCCGAGCCCTCGGTGAGGCAATACTGGCTCAGTGCCACAGGCAAGGAAGCAGAAGAGATAGTTTTCTCTGTTTCCTTGCAGAGGACAATGGTCTATTCACAGGCAACACCAGCGGGAGAGGGCACTGCCACATGTCCCACCCAAGGTCTGGTAGGGTCTTCCATGGTGCTCCCCAGCATCAGCTGTGTTCCTTGCCTGCCCTTGCTATGCTTCCATCTTCTATAGCACCTCTGCATAGTCCTGTTTCATTCATCTCTATAGCACTTAAACAGCTGGAGCCCAGGAGAGGTTGGACCTTGTGGTTACAAATGACAGTGTCCCAACTTGGCATCACGTTGACTGAGCAGTGGTTGACATATGCCAAAACAAGAACACTGACACCCACGGGTAACCTTATCCAACAAGCTGGAGGTTAGCTGAGGACCTTCCACTTCTCTTTCTTTAACACGTTGTATTTGTATTTTCCTCGGGGTCCACAGTACACATTGGCTTTGCTGATAAACTTATCAGCAGCAGAGTGAAACATCCGTTTCATTTGTACTGTTTATGCAGAGGCTTTTTTTCTGATTGGTAAGTTGGGATTGAGTGAACAGCATGACCCCGCATTTTCTTCCATCCCCCATAAAAGCTGCTCCTTGCAGTGTGTGCTACATGTCAGAAGATGGGGAGAGACTCTGCATCAAGGATCAGCCCTCGCCTACCCTGGTGCTGAAGGTCTCCACTTTTACACTGGAGGTGGTCTATCCCTATACATCATTCCCAGCCCCAACCCAACCTCTAGAGATGAGGAAAGGCTGTGGCACAGTATGTGGATGCCGATTACATCTCCAAACAGGAGGAGCACACAATCGGTGGGATCCGCCTGCTTTCCAGCCCCTTTGTGCTCAGGGGCAGAAATACAAATAAGCCTCAATGTCTTTTTCCTGCTTATGTGAACCAAGATCCGTTTTTCAATAGCAGGCCCTAGCAGATAAGTATTCCTTATTCTCAGTATTTATTTTTGGGAGGGAAAGCCTTTCACTGGCTCCCATGACACTCCCCTCCAGCACTTGGGTGGTGCAATGGGATGGCAGGTAGAGCTGTGATTCAGGGATGCTCCTACACCTGCTGGAAGCTGGTGTTGCCATGCCAACCTGTAGCCTGTGCACAGGCAGCCCAGGGCACTGCAGGCTGCTATGGGGTTTGTATTTTTGCAGATAGATTAGTCCCAGGACCCTGCAGTGGAGGATGTGGTTGAAGCTTCAACAGCAGGACAGATGACACTGCCCCAGTGCATTCTTAGCTCATCTGCTCATCTCCCCCTTAGCCTTTTCTCGCAGAAAACAGGAACATAAACTTTAGTAGGGAGTTTCCCCCCTAAATGAATTACATCACACAACATTGCTAACAGTTCATGTTTTTTTTCAGAAGGACCACAGAGAGAGAAGTGGGTAGGAATGGCAACAATCCTCCCAACAAGCCCAGGCACCCCTGGCAGCAGCCGCACCCACCCTTCACCCACTCAGCATGTCACGTCATGTGCTGCATGAAACAGCACCCAGAGCCCATCTGAAGCACACAGAGGACATGACGAGTTACATCTCCTCTGCTTAGACTCACCAAAAGGGACGTTTTGAAAACTGTTCCTTCCAGAAAACACTAAGGGACGAAGCCGGCAGAGGTGCCAGCTCACAGGAGAAAACTCGTGTTTGGATTTTACTGCCTTATTGGAGAACTCCCTGGGTAATTTTCTGGGTATTTTCTAGGTTACTTCCTTATTGCCCTCTGGGTAAACTAGGTCAAAACACTTGCCTTGTCTAAACCTCAGTTTGTCAACATATAAAATAAAGGTGATGGGACAAGTTGTTCCCTGCTTTTTCTGCATGGACTTCAACCTTATGAAGAGTCCATACGATGCCCCTCTCCTTCATCAGAGCCAGGAAAGCCTTTTGAATCCCCCAAATCAGACAAGCCATGAAGTGTTGCATGTTGCTATAAGCAGTTAAAGAGGAGCATGTGTGAAATATGGACAACAATTAGATCGATTAAGAAAGATGTGCTCAGAGTTGGGCAGCTTTTTGTCCCTAAGACAAAACAAAACAGAACAAAAGTACATAATTTGTAACTGTTTTTTCTTGATCAGCCTTCCTGCTACAGTAGGAATACCCTTACAAATCACAATATCTGAAGTCTTAAGAAGCATATAGGAACAAAGAGGCTCTACCACCCACTGTGCTGAATCCCAGAGCTGGCTGCTCTTTCCTGAGATAATGCAGTACATCCCAGCCTTGTTGGCTGTCACTCTGCACATGCTGTTCATTTACCTGCACTGATCTCAATCAAAAGCTGAGCATTTAAAACCACTGTAACCTCTGGGGGTCCTGCAGCATCTATCGTGGGATCTGATAAAGCAAAAGTTGCTGTGAGCGGACAATACAGGCACAGAGGTGGTCAAGTGTCTTTGAGTCTGAATTATTAAATGTGGCTGTCAGTTTGCCTTAACAAAAAGGGTAGTCTACAGCACCACAGATGAGAAATAAGGTTTTTTTGAAGAAAGTAGGCAGGTTTTTTGAATGGGATGCCTGCCAACAGCAGTGTTTTACTGCATTGTTACCATTCAGGGTAACATACGAACTAACAGCACTTAAGACATGAGACTGTTCTTCAGAGAGCCTCTGTATTTCAGTGTCTGCATTAAATATGGCAATAAACCTGGCAAAATTTAAGTGTATGTTACATTGCATTAGCACTCTCATACTATCTATAGTTTCCATCTTTTCTCATGTGATAAGATCCAGCAATCTGGATAGATTTTTTTACATAAATGATTCCTTACTCCTTTAGTGTTGTAGAATTTGGGGGTAATTTTGGTATCAGGTCTTTGAAAATACATCCAGTCTTTTCAGGAGCAGAGATAACCAAATTAAGAACTGCAACTTAGCAAGACTACTACAAGGAAATGGAGGAGGAGGGAAGCTGTTGTCAGAACAGTATTGCCATGACTGTTGTTTCCTCCAGCATCCTTTGGCTGCTTTCCACTCCCTAAGTGCCCCTTGCCTGGCTCCTCCTCCCCACAGTTCCACCTGTGAAGCATATATCTTGTGTTTCATAGCCCTGCACGAGCTCTCTCCACTTCATATCTTCACCAGTCATTACTATGACCTATATAGCTGGGCTTGGTACACAGGTTCAATAGTGCAAGGCCTTTGAACTGCGTTCCTCAAGTCCACTTTTCATCCCATTATCAGATTGATACTGAATAAAGGCCAGGTGGAAAATCCCAGTAGGACATGCACTCCTGTGGCTGTCACCCACATAATGGCTATGACCAGAAAAGGGTTAGTAAGAGACCTCACCATATAGTGAACTAATGTGAATTGTGTGTTCAGTCTAGTTGGAATGACTTCTGATATTGCAGGGTCAAAGTCTCACTTGTCATAGGTAAACATTCTAGAGGACTCATTTATTAATGACATATCACTAGCCAGAATCAGAACTAGTTCTGCTTAGTCAGTTACTTTGGACAGAAAAACATTCAGCCAGTGACTCTGAGACATGATGTGGCTCCAGGTCTTCTTAAAATGAGAACCATTTGCCACACTACCCAACAACAGCAATTACACAGCTGAGGCTGGGGGTTTGAGACAAGAAAGCTATTTGAAGATGTCCCTCACTGCCTGTTGGGGAAAAAAAAAAAACCCAAACCCACTACACACCAACAAAATAAACATCTAGTTTTTGGCAACTTTAAAGCTTCTTTTCTTGATTTCTTGCTACAGGAGAATAAAAGAAAGTGCTATAGTGATGGCCTTCAGCTGCACCAGGTCCTTTAACGTGTGTCTTGCACTGCTCGGTGCAACCTGTCGGTTCTGTGCATCCTGGAGCATCCCTGCACATACAGTCCCCAGAGGGGCTTTGCAAACTGCTCATATAACTATTGCACTAAATTACATTTAGCTTGAGTGATCAGTAGCTCATCAGTTGACTTCTGGCTCTGATTTCTAATAACTAGAAACATCTGACATAATGAAAGCCCTTAGAGAAGGCAGAGAGAAAGAAATAACTGTGCTAATTAAGCTATGCAAAGTGCCTTGGAGAAGAGTGCTCCACTTCAAGGATACCCTGACATTTCTGACCTGTTACAAATATCAGCATAAAAATTTCAAGAATTTAATGTGGAGTGTTTAATTGAGACACGGATGAAAAGAAATCATTAGAATTTAAAACTGATTTCTTCCTTACAGCTCAGTAAATATCCTTAGCCACTAATGTGGTTAACTTTGATTGTACAGGAGGTAGATCATCCTCATAAACATGATAGAAAACCACACTGGCCTAGCACATTTATGATGAATTCTTTGCTTGCAGTGCAAATGGAAATGCAATAGTCCTAGTGCTGTATCCTGCTTAGCACTTAAATAACATCTTTCTAATTTATTTCCATCATTTGAACCTAAGGACACAGAAGAATGTTTTGAATTTTACATAAGATACATATCTTCTTCTGAAGAAGTGAACTTGTAAAAATGCAGCCCAATTAATAATACACTCAGCATCTTTCCCCTCCTGAACACCATAATTTTTAAAGTATCCTCACAGGAAACATTCTGGTGTATCTGTTTTAAAACTGTCTAAACTGAGGCTTGAAAAAAAGAAAGTTACCAAGGTCAAAATGCATGTCAGGTACAGAGCTCGGGAGAGAAATCCTGATCCAGAGTCCTAGAAGTCTGCTCTACCAGTTCACTGGTATTCCTTTCCTTGCCTGTGTTTAGGAACAGATTATCTGGATGTCCCATTCAAATAAAAGGTGTTGAATGGAAGACAACTCTTCTTCCTAGGATAGTTTGGAACCATGAACTAGGAAAACACCTTGCTGCTTCTACTAGCTGAAGGAATTGCAGTGGAAGTGACTGATGAACCTGAGAAGAATCCAAATACAGACAACCTACAGTTACAGTTTTTTCCCTCTGACTTTCTAACCAGAACAATATCGTGCATAGAGAAATCTAGATCCCATTGAATGGGAGAAAGTTGACTGGGAAAGGCAGCAGAATTCCTTTGATGGCAGAGCCAAGGAAGAAAACCATCTCACTCTTCTGTTACAAAGTTTCCACTGGACCAAAAACAAAACAAGCATTGTTTGGTTACACATGAGACTGGCTTTTTAAACACTCATCTAGGCCTCCTATTCTTTCTCCAGTTCTGAATGCTGTGCCCTCGTGCCTTCCCTCCTCTCCTGTGGCCACACAGCTGGGCTTGGGGAATCTGTGCTGAGCTGTGCTGCTCTGCATTTCCTAATAGGCTCATGTGCCCATCTGAGCTGCCTTACAGGGTAATGAACCAAAAGAGGGTAGATTTAGATTAGCTATTAGGAAGAAATTCTTTACTATGAAGGTAGTGAGGCCCTGGCACAGGTTGCCCAGAGAAGCTGTGGCTGCCCCATCCCTGGAAGTGTTCAAGGCCAGGTTGGATGAGACTTGAAGCAACCTGGTCTAGTGGAAGATATTCCTGCCTATGACAGGAGTGTGGAACTGGATGATCTTTAAGGTTTCTTCCAATCCAGGGATTGGATTCCGTGATTCTATTAAGTTATTTACAGGTTTAATACAACAAGGAACAAGAAAGATTATATTTCTGGTGCTTTACTTACATAAGGAACAATGTAACTGGCTCTCCCTGTCTCAGTCTTGTGCTATTAATAAAGTCCATGTGAGGAATACACAAATTTACAGCACGTGTGAAACCTGTACACGTAACTAGTCTCAAGCTAGAATAGTTTCCATGCCGTGTGTCTCCATATAGCCCATCCTTCTGGCACATGTGACCCAGAAATGTGTCATCAGGACACAAGCAGTCTCTGGACTGATGAAAGGAATTCAAGGGAAACAGAAGCAACAATGCTGCTTCCAATCTCTGCTCAGATTTTTGCTACTGCTCTCTGAAGAAGTTAGCAACACATGAAGATGTCGTCATCCCAACTTGGCCCTGGTTTTACCTTTCATGCAGCAGGCTTTTATGTAAAGCCATACTTTTCCAGAGATTATGAAGAAAAAGGAACTAAAAATCCACAGCTGTCAGTTTTTAAAAGCAAATAATCATTCCCACACAATGGCTGAAAGGCAAACTTGTACCTAAAGACTTGCAACTGGCATCACTGACATTTTTCATTGTCCAATCAAAATGTTAAAAACAAACAGAGCCCGCAGAACAAAGTACACCGGATTTTAACATTCTTTCACAATTCATAACCAAAGCTGTGGAGCAACATGGAGCGAGAAAGACATTTGGTTATAAGTCACGACTTCAATCTGAGAGTCTCACTGGCATTTTCTGGAAAACTTCCAAATTAAATGGTTGTCGAAATTAGAGACATTCAGACTAAAGATGAAACACCACAAATAAGCTATTTTGTCTAGAATAAATAAAGTCAAACCAGTAAAATGCTCAGGAAGATAACTGATACAAAATTGTTGTGTTGAGCATCTTTGTTAGTGATTTACCCAGTGTTTTTTAAATGCCTAAAATAATTAAGCTAGTGGACTAGCTATTCTAGTTCTCTGTGAATGAACTGTCCTAATCTTTGCTCTCCAGCTCTCCCCACAGCCACATCCTTCTAATGCCTTGCTTCTTCCTTCCAGCCTCCAGCTGGTGACTCACTTTTTAATCAGTGCAGCCATCAGGACATTCACCTACCAGATCAGAGCAACCCTTGATCTCTCTGCTGTGACCTTCACTGTGCCTATTCCCAACTTCTGCTTATTATTTCCGCTCCTTGCACCAAATCTAAACTTAGACTGTCAGCACTTCAGGGCAAAGTGTGGCACGAAGCCCACCCTCCATCACAGTCTCTGCACACCCTTACGTAAGGTCGTAACCATCTCAACAGCCCAAAGGGATGAAGGAAAGGACCACAGTCCTCAGGCCTAATGAGGTTTGAAATCAAGGGTAAAATTTCCACTGGCACCACCAGTGCCAGATGAAGCAGGAAGGGGCTGATCCTAAGGGCAATGCTAAGTACCACTTGAAGGGTCTGTATCTTCTCTGTGGTGAGGGATTCTGTCTTGCAGATTTAAGTCCTAAAGCCAACAAACCATTTTAAAGAGAACTATGAAACTCCTCCAGCAACACTCATTAGAAAGTTACCTGTCATGAAGGACGCAAGGCATTAAGGAGTCTGGAGATGTAGGGGTCACCAGAGGGTATTTTCTCTTTCTCTATATTTTCTCCAGAAACAATAAAGGAGACAGAAGATAAAAAGTGAGATTATGTCACAGCAGAAGAATGTCTCTGCTCATAGGAGGATAAGCCTTTTCTACTGATGTCAAGTAATCTTCAAAAGATGACTATGAGATGCTCTGCCATACTCTCTGAAGAGTTCTGTATAGGCTCTCCACTTCCTTGGCAATATTACACTTGTATTTTATGTAATAAGTCTACAGTTTATATTGTGTTATACAGTTCAGCTTAGTTTAAGGTCCCTTCCAAGTCTAGTTATTAATTAGAATAGGGAAGAACATCAGTGTAAGTGGCAGGATCTTTGATTATGTTGGACTGGCGGTGGATACTTTAACAAGGAAAACAGTCAAATCACACCCCAGACATAGTGTTCAATTCTCCATAGATAAACATAGACAACCTGGGCCATGGATTGACCCACTCTGTCTTTCCTCTACAGCTTTGGCTGTGTCACAGCCAGGACAGACTCTCACTTGATTACAGTTTCCTGGTGCCTAAGGTTATTCCTGGCTCTAAGGAGATGCACTTCCTGCATGTTAAGGGATGAACACACTGACTACTCACTGTCTCACTGGCACATGTTTTGCATTAGCTGTGGGTAATCTTCCCCCTCCCTCTCCCTGACCTTCTTCATTATCTGGATAACTGGCTGCAGACCATCTCTGAAGGAGTGGGTTTGGTAGTCATCACAGGGGTGTATTATGAAAGAAGGAATTCAACCATACTAATATCTTGATTATAAGAACAGAAAGGCCACGTAACACAAAGTTTCTGCTGTCCAGACCCCTGTATTTCAGACCTCATTTTACATCCAGCAGTCAATGCTGACACTGCATAGGCCAGGCTCCCTGCTCTGCAGAGCTCATCAACCCACAGTTTGTCTGGAGAAAATTTGCACAACAAACATGGATTTTGGTGAAGTCGGATGATACAAAAGTGTATCAAAGCAGCAGCCTGCAGAAAAGCAGGGTATGGGCAGCAGTGACCTCCAGTTCTCTTTGCAAAGACATCCTGTTACAAAGGTGCTCTATTTGTATTTATGTTGATAAGCAACAGAGAGACTCCAGGGCACTCTGACACTTTTTGGGCTCCGTAGCAGCAGGAACTCCTTGCTCAGTGGGGTGGAGCTGGGAGCCTCAGGCTGAAAAATCTGTCTGGTCACTATCCAGACCACAAGGATTTCAAAACATATGGTACCCATGGGCTGGATCTACCCACTTGCAACACATTGCTTTTCCTCTGCCATCTACTCCTTCCAAAAATCCCACAATTGCTTTTATTGTGACTGAGCTCAGCTCTCTCCTCTGAAAATACACGGTTGTGAAAACACAAACTTTTGGACCACATTTGAAATAATGATTCTATTCATAGTTTCCAAACTCTCCTTTAACCATAGTCCAGGGTGTCAGCAAAAGAGATATATCAAACTGAGCTGCATGAACTCATCTACAGTACATTCACAGGTGCCCAGAGAGAAGGAGCACACGCAGCTCAGGATACAGAATCCGACACAGAGATAACTAGAAAAAGTATGAGGCATCAGGAACATCTCAGACCAGAGGAACTGGCCTAGTTCACTGGAACTGAACAAGGATCTCAGCCCGTGCAGGCTAGATTAACAACAAAAGCCAGACATTTTTGCATTATTTATCCAACAACATAAACATGTATCACATATTTCAGGATATTCTTCTTAGCTATACTGTCCTGTAAATGGAATAAGCAAGACTTGTAGGCATTTGGGAACAATACGAGGTGAAAAGTTGGTGGAAAATGTATATCTAAGATTTCTTAGCTTACAGCAGACCCTTCGTTTCCTAGATTCTATTTTTCTGATTTCAGTAAAGTTGTTCCCTCTGTTACGCTGTTATTTACCCCAGATTTGCCAATTTATTTCACTATTAACAGTCAGATATACAAGGGGTTGTACTTGTCATTCTACTGGATCCAGTCACTGTGAGCTTCCAAATACTCCCTGTATCAGCTAACACACATTCTGTTCAGGACTGTGACTTCTCTGAAATATCTAGTGATATAAATTCTTGGAACAAGGTGAAGGGAGCCTTGTGCCATACATATGGGAGCATGGCTACACAGAGATAATACATGTCAGCTTCAGGAGACTTGTAATGGCAAGTTTTTTCATTGCTTTTGTTATCTCAATGTCTATATATGGGATGTTACTGGAAATCATGTGAGTTCCTGAAGGTCAGCTCCTCTGCTTGTAAACATGCATAAGAGTTTCACTTTCTGATTGCTGGAAACCAAAAGCAAGGCACTTCTCAGTAAACTTTGGCTCTACAAAAAATATATGTCCATGGAAATAATTTTCTTAACTTATGCCAATTTGCAACTGCAATATTCAGCCATGTCCTTCCTTTATTAGGACACCTTTCCGGCATGAAGGTATGAAGCGTCCTAAATTTCATTATTTATTATGACATTGTTGTCAAAACCAAAAAATAGCTAAATGAAATGATAATAATTAAGTGCGCTCAGCTGCATTTTCTCTGAGAATTTCTGCATGTTTTGAGTGTGAGAGAAGTGACTCATTCTTTGTGAGGACAACACAGTATAAATCCTGCTAGTTATTTGTACTGAGAGTGGTATCTAGAATTCATTTATTATAGGAAACTTATAGGGCTCTGGCACTTTTTCAGTGAAGTGCCATTAATATTGCAGCTGGCTAAGGTACAGACACTCTGCAAGAACTTGAGAAATCATATTTCAGAATGGGTAGAAATACTTTAAATACATTTTTATTCAACAAATTTTGGTACTTCTTCTTTGAACATACTCCCCCTGAAAAAATGAAGCTATCTCAGCAATTCCAGGAGGACAAAAAAAGAAAGCCTCAGCTGCAGCTGGAATTCAGAAATAGATATTATGCAGCACCTAGAGATATTATGCCTTGTTAAAGGATTCTTGGAAGGAATGGAGGTCTGGAAGTGACTCCCCTGTCATTTATCAATCCCCTATTACTAAAGGCTGCTCTCAGAACTAGCTAACAGGTTGTTAATTAGTTGACACTGTTATATAAATTAGAATCAAGGGAATAACAATGCACTAGAAACCCCAGCACACGTTAGAACCCACTCAGACCATTTCACAAATGGTCTCTGTGTAGAGAACACTGCCCATGCCCAGATCTGCCACAAGTCTGCCCAGTTCCATCACTGAAACAGCCACAGCAGAAAACTCTTTAAGTAGCAGTATGCGTTTGCATAAACCAAGGAAAGATAGCAATATCCAGGGAAGGAGAAAGGAGAAGGGAGATGAGGAAAGCAACAAATGAGATGACGCAAATTACATCAAGCTTGAAAGAACTTGTCAAGTCCTTATCCTGCTCTAGATAAGTTGCTGTAGTTAACTGAGCTGATCCACCTTTCTGATAAACTGAATCCTGTTTAATTTCAGTGCCATTTGTATCCAGGCTGATGTGCAGGTCTGGCTGTCTCTAGGATATATACTGGGAACCTAATGGAAAGCACCTGATAGCATCAGCCAGATAAGGTTCCCTCTAAAATCTAAAATGTTGCAAAAATTCAAAATAATACTTTAGGCTGGGATGACTCAGAAATTAGCATCAACTTGCCAACTTGGAAGGCCCAAGGATGTTTGCTTCACATAGTATCTTGGCAACAAATTCGTGTGTCACACTCACATACACAAATCCATACATAATGAGATTAAAGGTCATAGCTCCTTAGGAGAAACCCTGTTAATATTGAAATACAAAGAGACTCTGCTGTCTACAAACAGAAAACTTATAATCCAAAGGCACTTCATTAAGTGAATTGATCTGTTTCTACAGCTCTTCTCTGTAATAGCCTCTGGCAGGAAGAGCCCATTATTTGTTTATTTGTTTTCATGTGGGGATTTTTTGTTTTTTTAATCTGGCATTTTTATAATGCCTGGTTTTCAACTGGGAGCATTACAATTTGGGTAAAGTACTTATTCTGAAGACCTATAGATTTCTAATATTTTGAAAACAGTTATGTTTGAGGGGTTTTTTGGTCCAGGAAGAGTTCTCCTTGGTATCTAGGAGCTCCATCAGGAGGACAGTAATGAGCCCTTACATTATGAACCAACAACTGGTTTATGAACCTGATAACAGTTTATTTTAACAGTGCCATCACAGAGATGAGCAATAACAGAAGAATTAAGAATTGGAATAGTCAGACTGCAAGTGAGAATCAAAAATTCTTGCCAGTCCTCGAGAAAAACTTCCTTGCAAAGAAGTGCTTACAGATGTTATCAGGGAAAGAAACCCAAACAAACCTAGTAACACAAGTATGTTGGAGATGAACTGGGTCAGCTATAAGGTTGTACTATTGCTGTACTAAAGGCACCAGTGCCTTGAGTCATGACACAAACTGGCCATGAAGATCCTGTAACGTGCCCCTAGACCCTTTCTTTGACTTGCATGGTCACCTAGTCACATGTGGAAACCATGACAATTCTAAGCATCACGATGAGATTTGCATTTTTTTTTTTTCCCATGGATTATTTTGCATTCTGGAAAAAGATATTTGGGGACAAATGTTTTGGAAACTGAAGTCACATGCTTTGATGTGAAAAAGCAGCCTGCCTGGAATTACATATTCTAAGCTCAGCATTACCTAGCATAACCCTAACTTACAGTTTCTTAAAAGAAAATCCAGCATGCTTTGGAACTTAAATGAACTTCCATATGACTGGAGCAGAAACCTCACAACTGATTTCTGTGCATTTGACATGAAATCGAGAAACCTTTGATTTAGAGCTCTGCATGTTTCAATAGATTCCAAACTGCCTTACAGGCAGCTCCAAAACTAAAGGTAATTATGAAAATAAAACCCTGAAATTCTCAAACAAACCAAAGGTTTGATTTACACCCTGAAAGAAACTTGTGGAGACTGACTGGACAGTGCTGGATCACCGGAACTGGATATATGGGCTGGTTCCACAGCAATCTGGTCACATCTGAAGCATATTTGTGAACAATCTCTGTGGCTGGCATTTAAGAGATGTGTATGTAAAAGCCTTAACTGAGTCTTACCTACAAATTCAGTCTGGACTATCCTGCTAAATTAGGTGCCTACAACAGCAAAGCTCCCAGGGCCCTTGAAACAGAGACCTTAAGATTAGGCATCACTTGCTTGAACAATAAGCTGCTGTTTGGTGTTGTACATGCTCAGCATAAATTCATTTAGTCATAAAAAGGTTCACAAAGTCTTTATCTTGCTAGAAACAATAATCAGCAGATGGTTTCATTGGTCTGCCTCACCAGCGGGTTTAAGGCTCAAGAAATCCTACCTCTCCTTGCTCTTAGGGTCTCTCTCACACCACCTCCTGACTTCCTCACTCACCAGCATTTATGGCTCAGGGTCAGTATTTCAGTCCCTGCAGTAGTAGTTGGGGTAGACAGGAAACTTGGTTCTACCTTGTGGCCAGCTCGGGTTCACAGCACTTTGTTCAGCCCTGAACAGGACCAGTCCCTCCAACTTTGAGCCTAAAAGACAGCACCCAGGAAACCCAGAAGCTGCAGCTGGTTACAGAGACCTCCCAGTCAGTGAATACCTCTCAACACAACACTATTAAATAAACATCACACAGTGGTATTGACTTTACCTCTGCGTTGTACCTAGCACGTAGCCACAGCTAAGTATTGCACCACACAGACCTAATGTTTGCTTTTCAACGATGGTCTGTGCTGGCTTATCCACTTCCAGGCCTGTTTCCCACCCCTGAATTGAACTCATGCTATTGCTATACTCCCTCCTACTTGCCAAAAATCTATTCTTGTCTCCTCCACACCCTGGGATTGTTCAATGTATTCATTTCATGGTGCTGATGTTCCTCTTGTATTGAAGCTAGTTTGATCTTACAAAAAATGACATTACTAACACTTAAAATGTTTTTCTTAATAATGACAAGATACAAAATGAGTAATGTAAGCTACGTTGATTTGCTGGTCTCTTCCACTTCCTTCTATAGTACAAGTATTATAAAATAAACCACCCAAGTTCCAAATAAGAGCGATTGGCTCTTAACACATGTAAATTCAGGGCCTAGCTTTGGAAGCTTTTGAAACACAAGGAGATTAAAGGAGAACATTTGGAGACTCAATTACCTCAAGAAAATTACCTTATTCTGTGTACATATTTGCTATACGGACCTTACTCTGGCACACATTAATTCCACCAAAGCCTGGTTTAGCTTCCACACCAAGGTATCCAGTTCAGCACCAGGAGCACGAGCATGTCCCTCAAACTTCTTCAGGATGAGAATTTGACCTTCCAAGCTAAGCTATGAAACTTCACTACAACTTTAAAAAGCCTCTGTTCTCTTCCCGCTGAAGCCGATGAACCTTAGTTTTGCTTTGCAGATCCTGTTTCCCACAGACCTACCTCTCCTCCCCTTCTCCTTGTCCCACATCCTTCTCTCCAGAGCTTTCCTTGCTCCCATCTCCCTAATCATCTTGGGCCCATTTCCAGAGATCTACTTTTAAAAATACAGCAGTGTACCATAAACCGGCTCATCTCGTCAGCTTTAAAACTCACTAGTTACTGTTTCTGAGGCAGGAGAGGGGGAAAAGGGTATTCCAAGGGGACCCCCTTGATGTGACCATTCATCTGCCTACACCAGCAGTTCCCAAGCTTGTCAGCTCACAGCCTCACTTCTGGGCTCGTGACCTCTTTTCCATCAATGCTCCTCGGGGTTGCGACCCTGACTTTGGAAACTTCTCGTCTGGATCAGTCAAAAGTGACGCCTCAAGAAAAATTTTCCAGCTGGTGCCATGCTTGTTTAGACTCCTGAGTGGCATGATTACCCTGGAGTTCAGGTTCAAACTTGTCTCTTTGCTGGTTTATAAGTCTGGAAAGAATGTCTGGGTGTCACTCAGCCAGTAGACAGCAAATTCTACCTTTTGACTGTTCTGGTTAGAGACAATTATATCCCAACTGACCTGGTATGGCATCAAGCACTTGGTTGCAAAGTTCAGCCGTGCCTGGAAGAAGGAAGGATTTTGCTTCTCTGCAGAGTCTGGGAAATCATTGTTTTCTCTGCTTGTATGTCACGATCATTCAGATATTACAGTTACCATGCTCAGATCACTCCTTATGCAGTAACATGGTTTCATGGCCCACATTGTGCATCCTCACTGCTGCACACATGCCTGCAGTTGGCTGAACCCTCACAGCTGTTTTTCTGTACATCAGTTTGTCTTCCTCAGTACGGCCAATGAGACTGTGTGGTTAGCGAAAATTTTAATATTCAGATTTCTAACTCTGTCGTCTTTGCTTACTGGTAAAAGGGCAGTGAAAGGGTAAAAAAACAACAGTGAAATAGTTTGAAGAGATTGGGGAAAAAACACCACTAAAATGCTAAAAGTGTCAGAACAGTTGCAGTTGGATGTGCTACAGCTAGTCTTGCTTTGGAATTTCCCCTAGAATTAAAATTGAAAAATTGTAAGCTACCTGTTTCTCCTGTTTTCACCCCATATCGCTACTCAGCCTACTTGCCTCTGGTGGTTCTGCTCCAGCATTAAAGACCAATTCCTGTAGCTTTCCTGCTACAGGATCTCTCTCATCTGGTACAATCTTACTCTAAGCCTAAAGCAGTTGTTTGACTTTCTCTTTGACCTTGGTGTATTTCAATATTACTGTTTTTCAACTTAAATAGCCAAGAGATATCTGCCTAGACACACTGGGCTGGAATTTGGGGAATGTAAAGTGGAAGCTTAGCAGTAGCAGCAGCACCTGGGAGCAGCCAGCCCTCATACCTGCCTTGGGAAAACACAAAAGACAAATCTCGAGTCAAAGGGAAACCAGCTAACACTGTGCATTACCCAGAGGAATACTGTGTATTAACTAAGGGAAACCAGTCAATGAAGTGTATGGAAGGACACACCACCACCCATGCAATTAGGAGGAATCAAGTTATTTAACATTAGTAGATGAGAGAGAGAGGAGAAAGACATTTGGGGTCTGTGACTTTTCACCACTCAGGCACATGTGACTACACGAGGCAATTGGGTACAACCCCTTTTTGCAATTATTCAAGTCTCCATATGAGGTTTAAGCATCTGACTTTGGTTGTTGCCAATAAAAGAGATTAAGCTGAAAATGTTTCAGCATGAAAGGCAACCACTGAAGGGCTTCTCTTTCCCTCAAATATGAGGGCAAAGCCCCACAGCCTGGCAGTACAAGCCAGCAGATGAGGAAAACAAAGTCATGCTTCGTTAGAAAGAAACTCGGTGAGCACCAGAGCACACCATCAGCACAGAGAAATTCTTGTTTGAGCCTGTAATGATTTGCATGAGACCATGACTTGTTTGTCACTGTACTGCACTGCACTTTAGAAGGGCTGCAGATCAAAGCCAAATTGCAAATGGTTTCCTCTTTCCTTCTGTCTTTTATTGACACACTGCACCAAGGTCAGGTCTCCCTTCTCTTGTGCTGTTATGAAATGGAAAACTGGTGGACATAAAGTGATGGGCTCAAGAAGCTGGTGAGGTTATTGCTTTGGAGTTGAGCATACCTGAAGAATCTCTGCCTGAGACTTCTCCAATTTCAGACAGAGAAATTCAGATGGACAGGAGACTTAAGGTTTGTTGGGAGTTGTCTGATTGTGGTTGGATTTTGCCTTTTTCTTTTTTTCTTTTTTTTTTTTAAATACCCATATTTGGATTTGCTTCAACTAGGATAGAATTAAAGATTTTGCCAGAGAGGACAGAACATTGGACTGATCCCAAATCTGCAGATACTAATCCAACCTCATGGTTAGAAAACGTGCATCTTCATGAATAATGTTCTACATAAAGGAAAATCTGTACTGTTAAATGTAAAAGAGATACCAAAATCAAAATAATCTTATTCATCCTGTTAATGTACTTTAGAAAAGGATTATTAGTCTGCACAGACTAGATGGAATTTAGTTTCAAAAAAAAGAAAGCACAGGTGGACAACTGAAAATATTTTGACCACTATAGGAGATAAACACTCGTTTTGAAGAGAAGGGCCACTATCAAAGGTTCATGGCTGAAAAACTAATTAGAACACAGCCATTGTAGCCACACAGCATCTGTATAATCAGATCAGACTTCCATTTGATTTATCAAATGCACAGAGGCTCTTGTTTCAGGGGTGTGTGGAAGTACACTTTGAAGTGCATATTTCATATCTGGCTGAAGTTCTCATGTACAGGTGCAGCATTTGTAAAACATCCAAGAAAACACAAAGGGCCCTTTTAAGAGAGAGACTCCCCCAGCTTGGAACAGAAATTCTTCTCTTTAAGATTATAAGACCATTTAGTAATATTTGGGTTCTTCTTACTGATCCAAAGAAACCAAACAGCACGTGGAAGTGTTGGAAGGTCATAAATTCATTGGAATATGACACTGAAAAATATTTTGTAGAAAAAGTGGATGTCAAAGGGTAAGGGAGAGGAATTCAGCTGCAACTCCATCCTAGCTTTCAAAGACACATATAATCACAGTGGTTCACATCCTTAAACATCCACAAGTCTCTCCTACCACTGCTGACACAGTCAAGACTCCAGCTGGTATCATCCATGTATGTATTTAGACGTCAGGGTACAAGAAGGCCTACCCTAAACATGAATAATTTAGGGAAGGGGGACTTGTTGGGAAGGTTTGGAAAAGATGAAAGTGCTTTTGAAGAAAGAGAAATCTTGCATGCAATCACATAACAGTCACAGAGCTAGGGATGAAGAGAAAGTCTAAAGTGAACTCTGCTGGCCAGTCTGACAGCGTTCCCAGGGAGATGAATGAGGAGAGTTGTGCTGGCACACCCTGTAAGACTCCCACTGCCAAGGACCGTACACAGAATGATGCTAAGGGACCCACTCCACTCAATTTATTACAGGGCAGATAATCATGTTTGCTCATTTTACTCATATATCAGTTCTGAATGTGTGCCCATTAGCCATACAAACTGTGTAGAGGGGAGAAAAGCAGGTGATGAAATAATCCTGCAAAGTGACAAGGGAATTCACTAAAAATCTGTAATTCTAAGTAAGAATGACCATCAGAAAGTATACACGGCTTCCCGTGTGATCCTGTACCTGTCAAAGGGAAAGGATCTAGACAGGATCTTATCTGTTTAACTGAAAAATCCAGATAGTCCTTGAAAGGAGATGAACTCTTTGAAATAACAAGAATGCAAAAGGAATAATTCAAAGTTTGTTGCTTCTTGCCCTTCATTAGCATATTATTCCCTAAACAAGCCCAGCAGAAAACAGAGACATGAAAAATAAGTGCGAGTAGGTATTGTCATGAGAGCAGCAAGCCTTACTCTGCCAATTCTCAAAGTAAGGAGCTTAACTGTATTATATGATGATTAAAAAAAGAAAAATCTTATCTGAGACATCAAAATCCTAAATCCCAAAGATAGAAATATTTTTTCTCCATCTGATAAATGACAACAATCCTACAAGCTTGGAGGCTGATGGAATTAAGACAGCTTTCTTCGAAGGTGCTGAAACGCACGGATACCAAAACAAGATCAGGGGACTTGAAACTGATAGTGAAGCAGTCTGTATGAATCAACAGAACAGCCCAGTGCTGGGGGCAAACAGACAAGCAGGAGGAAGACAGGAAAGACCACAGGCCAAGGTTATTTGAACCTGTATCTGAACACATCTACATTCAGTGTAGCATTGTCCACATGTCATGCATGAAAGCAGAACCTGCGCTGGCCGTGAGGAATGCTGCAACACTGCCTTATGACAAGACATTCACTCACGAGATGGACACTTCTCTAAATTAAGTGCTTTCTAGTGCCAGATAGTCTTTCAGACTTGCTTTTTAAAATAGCTTGCTGTCCAGTGACTTAGAGTCACATGTTGGTGCCTTTGATCATTCAGAGGGTATTTAAAAATTCCTCAGGAAAATACTCAAACCTGCCTAGATAAATAACAGAGCTATATCTGTCACAAACTCCCTACTCAGCCTGGAACTAGCTGAAGACAGGGGGAGATGTTTTCACAGTCAGCATCAGAGCTAAGACTAAGGAATGAAAGGTGTTCACCTGTAAGTTTGAACTCCAAGGCTATTGCTAGCGAGAACAAGCAGTATAAATGGTCAGTGGATTGAGACAAGTAAAGATATTTACCATGTGATGGTGCAGAATTGAAAAGGAAGGTTGGGATTATATCTGGCTAGCTCCTGTTGTTTCAAGAAATGCATTTCTGCAAAACAAGTAGCAGAGACTGGTTTGACCATACAGACAGGGACTGGCACAGCCAGAGCTAAACTCAAGAGGGTGGCAGAGACTATTGGGTGGGCTCAGTCACTGCTCAGGAAGAGCAATAAGGACTTCCCTTGCCTCTGGTAGTGCCTGATGGCTGTGAAAGGAGTTCAGAGCATTGGGATTTGAGAGAGCTGTACTGGTGTGCTTTTAGAACTTGTGCTTTACTAATTTTCAGATTTCATATGGACTGGTCTGTGAAAACCAGGGTGTCTGTAGAAAGGTAATTCCCTATTCCCAGCTATCCTAGTTGCATAGGCATAACAAGGACAGAAAGAGGGATGAAGCGATGTTGGCATCCTTGCAGCTCCCTTCCTTTTCTCTGGCATGAACTAGAGCACTCAAAGACAGCCCTAAGCTGTTTTCTGTTTCCCAGTGTGCATTTCAGCACTGCCCATTTGCAGTGTCCCTGTGCAGTGATTCATGAGCTGGAAGGAGCAAACAAAATGGATTTGTTCTTGCCTCTCCTGCCCCCTTCCTACAGCCTCTGATAGTGGCCAGCATATGGGAGGATAAGTGTAAGTAGGGATGAAGTCCTGCCCCAAAAGTGATCAAGGAGTTTGTTAAATAAACTGTCTGGTAGTGCTGAATGGAAAGTGATGCATTAAGTCTTACAGAATGAATCATTCTTGGAAGGAAACTCCACACCTTCATGTTATGTGTAAAATCACCACAGACCTCAAGCAAATACTCCAGAAGGCACTAGGAATTCACTAGTAGAATGAAAGCTGCTCCACTGGATCCTGCAATCCACTGCACAGCAAGTTGCCACAGAACTGAACCCCAAAGTGCTCCTTGGGGGCTGATCATGCAGCCACCTGCTACACACCAGCGAGGTTCATCTCTTTCATCACCTCCACCTCAGGCATTGCCTAATTAATTTTCTTAGGTGTACCTGACGGACTGAAAAGAAAATTTGGGAATGCAGAACGAGGCCTCAAAACTTCACTGAAGTTAAAGGGCACCAGCAAACAGCACAAGCAGCCATTCTTGACATCCAGATGTGAGAGAGGATGCAACAGAGGGCAGGGAGTTTTAATGCACAACAAGATGCTGCTGTAAAATTCCTTGTGGAAATGTGAGATCTATTTTATTTGTCACAAATTTGCTAAGTAAGGTTAATACCCTGGCATTGACCCTGCCTTGTATGCCCTTAATAACACTTACGCTTTGTCCTGTTAAGATTTTACAGCAGAAGAGATAACACATGGTCAATAACACATTATAAAGAGGTACTTTTCTCCTTTCCCCACAGCCCCCACCCCATTGTAGCAGGGAAAATAATGCTTCAGCCAGAGAATTTGGGTCCAGTGTCAGCCCATGACCAGCGTATGGCTGAAGAAAAAGAGACTGATCAGGCATTGTGGTCTTTACCCTTGCTGTTGAATAGCCTGCATGAATATCACATTATCATAAATCATTCAGTTGCTGGAAGTCATCTTGCCATCAGAAGGAGCTGAATAACAACCATTTCTCAATCCTTATGTACAGCAGCTGAGCTGTGGGAGTATATAGACCTATTTTTCAGCTAGCATGATAATCAAGCCATTCCTCATTTAAGAGTGAATTCATATGCCTTGGTATTAGTCCCAAATAACGTTACCAGAAATTGATATATAATCTCCAATTCAAACTAAGATTAAGCTGAGGCCACCAAAGACCTTTATTCCTTAAAACAGATATAAAGTCCCCAGCAAGATTCTTATCTTGGTGTGAATCTGAACACACTGAATTAAATTTAAGAGCCACTGTTTTAGTCTGGTGTTTCTCGGCAGCCCCAGCATAGCCATAAAAATCAGAATCTGCCCTTAATATCTCTGCACACTGGTACTGTGCAGAACTAGCTCCAGACTATTTATAGCTCACACTATATATACACACTGCAGCCTCCAAAGAAGCATTTTATCTTTTGTGAGGACAATGCTTTCAGTAATGTAAAAAGGCAAAGTTTTGCTAAAAAAAAAAAAAAAAGTCTGCTCAAACCCTTAACCTGGAAGAGTGGCTCTGCACTGCCAATCAGATAATAAGCTTAATTCTTACATCACACTTTATTTGTAGCTCACTGTGTAGTTAATGTTTGCAGCTTATCTAACAGGAGAAATGCGAAACCAGAGTTTTAGAACAATAGAAACAAGGCTGTCACCAGTAGGCTGCCAATGAATCATGTCCCTGCAGTCAAGTTCTCCCAGAAGGTCATTTGTAACAGAAATACATCCCTGCCTGAGCTGGCAAAATGCTGAAAAGTATTTCTCTGTTTTATCCTGATAAGACATCGAGCAGATCAATTACCAGAACAACTTCATTTGGTAGTATTTTTAAGTTCTGTTGACTGTGAGACTTAATAGTAAAGGTTACCAAGTAAGCAAGCCTGTTTGCTTCTCTCTGGGATTCTAGAGGTGGTTTTACCTTCAACTTAAATTCTAGGTATCTAAAATACAAACCTTTCACAAACCTTTAAGCAAAACTGATTTACTGTTTTCTTTCACATTTTCAAAATCAGGAAAAAAAGTCTTTAAAGGCTAAACATCTTTCTTCCATACCATTTAGAACTGAAATGCTGAAACCACAGAAATACAGTGAGCTCCCCAAGAAGGATTTGCCAAGAGACAGAAAGCAGCACTGACACTTCCTCTTGTGTTCAGAGATATGCAGAAAAAGGACAAGTAAGTACCAAAAAATAACAAACAAACGAAAAACCAAAAAAAACCATCATAAAACCTGTATCATAAATATAGAAGCTGGTTTTGCTCATACAGAATAGTTTTAAAGTAGATGCTCTGTCTGCAGCTTAAGAAAGGAAAAAAAAATTCTGCTGCTGCACTTGCAAAAAAACGTCGGAATTTCTGCAGGAGGTAAAACAGATGATGGGGGAGCTATTCTTTTAAGAAGAATGTCACTGGCACAAACAGCTGGCACTTGGTGCTGTGTTATTTATATGTGCAGTTGACCGTGGTTTTTAACAGATAAGAAAGCAATATCTCATTTGCAATTCAGGTGAGGAACACCAGCAGCTCTACAGCACCATTGGCCTCTGGGCCACGTTTCTTATCATATCAGAAACATCTGTCACACTGCAAAGGAGTTCACTATAAAAGCACATCAAATAGGCAGTTTCGGGATGAGACAGCAGTCTGTAAGGAAACCAGAAAACCAGCCTCCCCTGTAAAGGCTGGAATGGTCTGTCCCATATTCACCAGTTGGGATAAGACCAAGGACTGGGAAGGGGAAGGGGGAGAAAAAGAGAGAGACCTTGGAAGAGTAATGATTATAAATTATCCCCTCTCTAGGAGCCCACTGTGCCTGAGAAGGGGCTTGCTCAAAAGGGTCTGGTGGTTCACATGCAGACACGTTGCAAAATGATTTTCACATTGCTCCCCACAGAACTTCTCCAGCTGCAAACAGACCTGACTGTTAATCCCAGCCTTTGTGGTCCAGAGGACTTTACTCAAGAGAACACCGATGGGCTGGGGTAGGAAGGATGTGTGGAGAGGTGGCCAGGATGGGGATGACCACCAGAAATGCACTTGCAGGGGCTCTGCTCACAGAGAGGGAAATTAATGCATTTTAAGAGCAGCTGAGCATGAGATGACAGGAGCTTCCAGAGGAGGCAGGGTGTACCTTTAATCCATGCTGAGGGGAAAAACAGAGTGGGCTGAAAATTGCTCATGCACTCATGTTCATCCCTGCAGTAATGCTGCACACGGCACAAATTCAAAACACAACAATTTGTAATATGGACCACGTTTGTCTCTGGTGTTGTTCCCCAGGTCTGGGTCTAATACCCCTGTGAGTGCAAGGGCATTTTTGTGCAGGGGCAAAGACAACTCCAGGTGACTTCAAAATCCCTCATGTCTAGAAGTGCCTCTGTAGCTCTGGAAGCAGGCAGCTGGATTGAGACCCCCATCAGTGTCACACTAACTGACTGCTTCCTGCTGTGCCTTTGGGCTTTTATTAAAAAATACAGGAGAAATATGACTGTGTCTTTAGCCCTTGCTGAGAAACCCCTCTGAACTTCAGCTGATGGACAAGGGAAAACTATGGATAGACCCTGAACTGGGTTATTGTTCCTTTAGCCTGGGCACAGTCACACGCTGCCTTTTCTGTCCCATCAAAGATCCCTTTGGTGAGTTTTTACGGTTGCTCTACATCCAGTTGTGGGTGAAATGTGAAACATTCTCTTTTATCCTCCCCAAGGAGTACTCAAACCAGGCATGCAGCTTAAGAAAAATAGCTGAAAATACCTATTTTTACTTTGTTTCTGGTCTCAAAACATGTTCTTAAATATGCATACATCAGCAGAGACAAAAGCTAAGGGCTCCCACTGTAAAACAAACAGAAACATGCACTTTGAGCCCTCATATGAAATGGCAGTAAAAGCCCAACCCAATAATTATTTTCCTTGATTTTCAGCCAGACGAGGCACAAGACAAATAAGTCATCAAGGACAAATAAAAGGAGGTTCATTCATCGCATTTAGGGCTGGAATCTTTAATGGTCACCAAATGAACTAAGATAACTGAGTAACCATTGTAAATATTAATCTTTAAAGGAAAACAATACTCCCAACAACAGGAAGCCTGATAAGACATTGGATGTGGCCATCAGTGTTATGGAGTCTCTCTAATTTCCTTCGTTTTTTCTTATGCCTGTAGAGGGATCAGGAAGGGGACCATATGGTATCTCTCAAAGGAAGTAAATTAACATTATTAATAGCTAATGTGGGAGAGGTGAAACAGTTATTGTTCGTTCTGGTTGTTATTGTGCTTTTGTTGGGGGGGAAGCCTGCCTGCTAGTGAGTTTAAGCACTCAAGCCAAATTCAAAATCTTGTATTTATAAACAAAGATCTGATAACAGTTGCCTAAGCATCCATGATGCTTTGCCAGCGCACGCACATCAAGCTGATCTGAAGGGCCTGTGTCTTGGGGTTTGTCTCAGCAGTTGGCTCACACAGATGAGAACTTACGGTGTGGTCCCTGTTCCCTAGTAACACCTCACAAGGACCCTCACGTTCTTTTCTGCAACAGTTTAGTCTGAAGTGAAGGACAAGGATGGGTAGATCTGCACTTTAGAGGAACAAAAGCTGTCCTCTGGCATCTGCTGAGGCAGCTGAACAAGGGACCTCAGAGGAGGTGGGTTCTCACAGGCAGTGGTCACTGTGGCACATCTACTTTCAAGCGCACAGTATTGGCACCAGCTGGTTTCTGACACTTAAGTTATAAGCTGTGGTTACTTGAAAGGATGGGACCCTGATCCCGAGCTCAGCTCTGTTTGTCCCACAACACCTAAAAGCATAAAATGCATTTCTCATTTTTAACAAGAGATTCTATACTTTCTACTTTCTTCCCAATCATGAAAGCCTGAGGCAATTCCTAGCTGGCCTGGCAGAGGTGGACTTTGTGACACTTTACACATTGAGACAATCTGCAAAATAAATTTGACAGGTTTTAGTAAAAACAAGAGGACTTGATTAAAATTACCCAGTGAGTTTCGTAGATTTAATTAAGTTTTGGATAAATTTTCCAATAAATTCTTCAGAAAGAAAACAGCAAATTTGGGTATAATTATTCTCTGGATCTTAATAAAAATTGAGTAGCCTAGTAAGAAAACTTCATGCTTCAAGGTACAGGGTGATTGCTTTATAGAAACAAAGGAATTCCCTCTGGCCTTGAAAACTTATATTTCAATGAGAAGTTGTCAGCTGGATTTCAGTTTCTAGGTCTGAAGAGGACAACTTGAATATTTTAAGACTGTACTGACTTCAGTTGAACTTAAGTGCAACTGTTCTGTAAGGAAACTGTTTCCCTACCATACAACTTGAATAGGTAACTCAGCAAATTCTGGTTAAGTTTGTGTTTTAAATCTGGTCTAAAATACCTCTTCCTGGGTGATGATGGGATATTTTATTTCTTAAGAAACTCATCACATTGACCAAAAAGTTCATGAAAGGCTGAAGAGCTGTGCATTGTTTCCTGGCTCTATGAAGTCATATGACATGGATAAATTGTTCTCTGTGCTGAAGCCTGGGTGGTTTATAACATTGTGAAGTTTTCCACACTGCAAGTTTTAGGGCCCTTTAGTATTTCAAGTTTTATAAACTTATAATAAAACTGTTGCTCCTTGGCTCTGCAGAATGGGACTTTCTGCTCAATCAGGACAGGGTTGATTTCCAAATATGAGCAGGAGGATATTTGCACAACGATTTAGGAGAGGACATTTACATAATATCCCTAGCAGTACGAGCAGCTAGATGTTTTGTCAGGACAGTCCTACAACCAGGTAAATCACTACCTCAAAGAAATTAAATGAGTCAAATCAGACTCTCTAGTGACTGAAATATCTTCTGAGAAGGATAACAAATCTGTCTATCTTCATAATCTTAACTACCAATATGATGACATCACCCTGATGATTACAACTCATTACACTGTGGTCACACATCTGCTTCTTGTTGCCTGTGCCCACCTTTCATCCACGCCAGGCAACAAGTGTGGCTGTTTGGTGGTCGCAGATGAAAACAACTCTACTCTAAAACCACCACAGCCTCAAAAAGAAAAGTAAGTTACAGAGAACTTCCAGGGAATTATAACACCAAGTCCAAAGGTTTAGAGATTTCAAGAGATAGGCAAGGCCCTATCTTACCCATTATCAGAGGGGTCTTGGAGTTTACATGGCTGTGACAGCTGCAGAGCATGAGCAGCACTGGACCATGCAAAGGACACAGGCACATAGTTAAACCCTGCACAAAGCTACTGCTCACCTGTGACTCATTTTCTCTCCTTATCATGTAATTAATCACACTTTGTGAGAGCTTCAGGAAGGAGTGAGTTGTCTGAGGTGGCTGCGATTACTCCAGTTGCAACTTGGACTCTCCACCCAGGCAAGGAAGGATGAGGAAATACAGCACTGCCTCCCTCCCAACTCACCCCACCTGGACCTTGGGCCAGGGCACAAGAGCTGTCACCTGTTCCCCCATGGCACATGAGAGCGAAGGGCAGACTTGGCTCCTGCCCTGCTCTTGACCGGAGCAGCAGCACCAGGAGCAAGACATCAGGTGACTGTAACAGGTTATTTGTGGTAAAGCTCAGCAACTTGATTACTAATCTCTGTAAAGAAGCTGAGGAAGGATTTTGACCCCACAGTGCATCTCAATGAGCTGGCACAGGCACACAGTGCCTCCCAGGGCCACCCTAGGGAAGTGTGCTGCCAGGACACTCCACATCCCAAACCAGGGCATGTCTGTGACTGCCACAGGACAACTTATAGGACAAATATTGAGGATAATTAAGGATAATCTCAGCTTTAGGTATCTTAGAAAGAAGGTCAGGTACTCTCTTTCCTTGTCAGACATGATGAAGTCAGGCAGTTCCCATTAATAGCAGGTATTTGTTTCTCAGAACAAATAATAACAACCTCCCCTACTTAGATCCTAAAGGTTTCCTAGATTTAATCTCCTCAAAACTCAGACAAGATCGTTACAGTGAGTTCTGTCTCTAAAGAGCCATAACAGTGAATTGCATTACCAGCACCAATCTCCTGCTGGTATATGCTTTCCTTACTGTATTCACAGTAGAGAATAAACAGAGGTGCTATAATATTAATATCCCAAGCTCAGACAATAACATCCTTTCAAGCAACTTGGCAGGTCAGGGTAGATTAGATAGTCACATGAAAGCAAAGGAGGAGGAATCTGCCCCAGCAACTTCTGCTATTTTTTCTGCGGTCTGATGATTTCATAATATTTGGTCATGAGATGTTGTTTTCGATATTCAGACATTATCATGGCAGGTTTCTTCCTAAATAGGCTTTGGGTAACAAACATTTACATTGCTGATGCAGTGGAGAAGTTGGGGCTAACCCATTACTGCTCTTAAAGATCCCACTGCTCCCCAGCTGAGGGGACTTGAGAGGACATGTGTTGCGTGATCTCTTCTGCTTACACATGTGACAACTGACACAGGAGGAGGTCTGGTAAAAAGGCATGTTCCAGCCTCTGTTTCACAATCTTCATGTACTTAAAAGCCCAGTTTCCAAGAAATCAGCACAACAGCAGTTCCCATCTCTGTGAAGAAGGGATATTCCTTGGAAATATCTGTCTTACACCATCAGAGGCGGGATGCTGAAGCTGAAGGACCAGCAGGCAGAGGAGGCAAATTGGCCTGTGGTCAAGCCAAGACTGTGCTCAGGCAAGAGGCAAATTCGGTGATTTCTTTGGAAAGGCTGATTCAAAACATAGGAAAAACATGAGGCAACAGAGCCACTGAGAGACCACTGTTACAATCAAGCCATTTGTAGCACTCCTGACCTAGCAACCCCCTTTGTCATGCCTTCACATGTCCAGCTCTTTTACAATTAGGCACATTGCTGCAGCACTTGAGCAGCTTCAGCAACATTTTTAACATATCAGCATATAACTGTATTTTAATTAAGCTTACGGGATTGAGAGCAGCATTTGATCCTCAAGGCTGCATACAGCAATTGAGCTTTTACAAATTGCCACGGCCACATAATTATGAAAATAAGAACCGAAAGAGGCCTTTCCATGCTGTGCAGGTAACTGCAGTTCTACATACTCTATCATGTTAAACAAATGCATGTTATTTTATGTCTGTTCTGCTCTGTGCTTTCACGACCCTTTGAAAGCTCAAAGATAAACATGAGTCCCCTGAAATGACCCATCTACACTACATCAAACAATAGGCAAGGAAAAACTTTTGCAGTGTTGAGCCAGTCAAACTGTCCATGGTGGCAAGAAACTTCTCCCTAAAGCAGGTTTGCCCCCACTTATCTTCATGTGACACTTCAGCTCAGGCAGAGTCACCACAGTTCCCTTTTTGTATGTTTTCATGAAGTTCCAGACAGCTTTATAAATCAAGGTACCAAAACAAGCACCAAGGTCTGGCCACCATTAAAGGAATGGAATAAACAGACTACTGGTCCAGCCTGGTACCTGCCACCTTCCCTGGTGACTTTAGAGCCTGCTACATACAGACAGAACTGAGCAGAAATGGCATCCAGCTCCAAACTCCTCTACACCTGGGAAAAGAGAGGAGGGAAGGAGACTGGATCTCACGTTCAATCATCTCTAGTGAAGTCAGGCTTAGCGACTCATGGGACCTACAACGTGCATAGAGAACACCAACCAAGGAGCTGTAAGGGGTGAGCTCACCATTGCACAGGACAGAACAGCAAGGCCATCACACACAAAGCAGAGAGAACAGCATCACTGTCACTCTGTGGCAACACAAGCTGTCTCACTTTGCTGTGCTTACTCTTTATACATATATACACACACATGCCAGGCAGCATTGCTCAGCTCTAGCTCAGCTAACCGTGAGCAAATTCTGTGAAAAGGCACGTGGTGAGTTCACAAGGATGTTCCCAGCAATGAACAGCATCTCACAAGTTAAGCCCAAGGAACAAAGCTGACTTCACAGATTTCACAGAATACTCTGAGTTGGAAGGGACCCACAAGGACCAGAGTCCCACACACTAGTCTCCAGGTTTGTGGTCTTTGCTTTGGTGGAGCTCCTGGAACTGGAGATGATCCACTACACTATGCTAGCCAAGAGCTCCAATGAAAGCCTCACATTAAAAGCCTTTACAATTCACCTCATATTTTGCTGGCTCCCAACAGAATGAAATGACAGGGCAGGGGGCTGGCACTATTTTAAACTCTAGGATGCTGATCTGAAGCTTGCCAAATTTACACTCCAGTTTTTGAATTCAGCTTGATGAGCACTGAGTACTCATGCCAACTGTGCCTCATGAAATAGCTGCCTGTGTTCAACAGGCTGCTGTGCCAGACTCACCTTCATTCTGTATCTGCCTTCTACCAACTACATGGCCACAACTTAAACCTGCAAGCAAAAAGGCAGAGAGAGACAAGCTCCAACACCCTGTCCCCCCCTCAAGCCTAATTCAGCTCTGTTTATAGTGAATTTTTTACTCAGGCAATGAAAGGCACTTGAGCTAGAGAGCAAGAGTAGGGCTGATTTCCTTTTAAACATCAGTACCACTCAAGGGCCTCTGACTTGCAGTTAATCCTATTGTTTGGCCAGTATTAATTATAGATCCCCCCAGTACATATGCAAACCTTTTAACTCCTAGACCTTAAAAGAGCTACTTATAAAATTATAGATACCATCATATTACTTTACAGATTGGAAAACATAGGCTTGACAAAAGTATCAGATAAATCACCCAGAATCCCATGATAACAGAGCCAGACTCATATCTACAGCTCTTCATTCTCTAATGCCCAACTCTGTTTTTCAGTCTGGTTCTGCTGAAATCTTATGTTGTGACAAGAATCTAAACACTTCATATCACTTTTGACTTACAAACTCTGAAATCACATTCATAAGATGTAAAACTACAAGCAGTGCATCCAAATTCAAAGTTTTCTTGAAGCAGAATGGAAACATTTTATTCTGAAATTATAAAGAAGGGGAGGGCTTACACTGTAAGAAAGGAAAAAAGTACTTGGTAATCCACTTGACAATGGATGCATCAAGTCTGACTTTTGCTCCTCACCCCATATCCATGATGAACGTTTATTTTGTGTTGCCCCTCTTCCTTATAGGCACTAGAGATTGCTAATAACTGAATTCCAGGCACAAAGCATGCTTATACAAATAAGTCAAGTAGCTAAGCCTGTAATCATGTGCACCTGCTTGGAAGCACTACTGGAAAATTTGGTTTCTAGCATGTTTCATGGCTGTAATTTTTAAAAAGGGACTAAGAGCTGAACTCCCAGTGAACATTAGTGCACAATGACTGCTGACTGCATTTCCTGAAGTCCTCAGAAAACACTATCCTATGATTAATTTAAAATACCAGCCAAGAAGAACAGTTCAATCTGTAACACAGTCATGTAGCTACACTAATGATACCTTCATATCATTAATCCCAGAGTGACAGGGACAGTGCAGTACGTAGCTAGAAATAGGCTGGATGCAACAGGACTATAGGGCAGAAGTGTGTTGTTACCACTGGTGCCTTATGCAAAAGCTGCACCAGGCTTGGTGCTCTTTGGAGTCTGTCTCAGCACCATCACGTTTGAAATTTTGGGTTGGAGCCCTGCTTATTCATCCATAATGACAAAGTCAGACTGATCTCTGTTATTCTATCCTGAGCCCAGCTTAACTTCATTAACTATCAGAACAGGGTCATGCTCTGTTAAATTTGTACTTTCACATCCTTTAGTAACTTTGAATCATCCTTGCTGTCAATGCACTGACATTTATGGTTTTCTACTATCATCCCTTTGTTTATGTTCAAAGTTCATTCATTGCCTTCTTCCATTAGGGCTCTGTAACACATTCTCTGCCCTAGTACCTCCTGTTACCTTTTTCTTACTTGACCCATCAAAAGTTTTTATCTCTCACCAAAGAGGTAGTTTCCATGGAAACTCAGAAGAACAGGCTAAGTTAACGAGGCATAAAATGAAGACAGTGTCCTCAAGCTCACCCATTTTGAAAATCTAGGTCAGCAATGTTTGCTTAAAACATTCCACTCTTCTAAAACCACGTTCACTTGACTGTTAAGGATGTAATAAAAAGAGAGGTTCTAGCATACCCTAAACTTAGTATGTTTAATATAATACTGGATGTTGATGTGAATAAACCATTCTTACAATTTCTCCCAGCCTGTTTTCCCTTTCAGTTTCCTTGGGTAACCCACAGGCATTTAGTTTTATCATCCAGCTACTTATCTTCACCAAACATTTACTCTGGCCATCATAATCTGACTTTCAGGTAGTGTTCAAGCAACCTACTATAATCTCACTGAGGGCAGGAGGCATTAGCTATGTCATCACTTTTAATCTCATTTAGAGGACCTACAGGAATGAAGGAATGAAAGACAAATTTAATCTCAACCTGCAAAACACACAGGCAGAAGCCCAGGAATGAAAACAATGCTGAAATTCTGAATTCGAGTTTCCTTAAAGTTGATGTTGTCTGATCTCAGCCACCAACCACAAGTAGCAAATGCTGATCTGTTGAAATGTAATGGACCATGCTACAGTAAATGACTAATTGCATTCAATGGGTTTCCTTAGTGAGAATCACAGTTTCTCTCAGAAGAAACAGCCATACAAAGTGTTAGTGCTAAAATATGCTGTCAAGTACATAAGGTTATGGAAGGCTGCCTCAAAAAAGCTGCTGTGGAGGAAAATAACACTGATGATTTGCTAGTTATTTCCTCTGCTAATTGAAAGCAGATGTAGTCAGCTGCAGTCAAATACCTTTTGAGATGCAATTATTGGGCCAAAGATACCCAAGTTTTCAGGCCTGTCTCAATCTGATCTCTACTATTTCTCTCTAAAATTTACACTAGCCTTCAGTGCTTTGGATAGCTGATTGATGACTTGCTCCCATTTAAAAGTGAAGTCCTGTGCAACACAGAGCTTTGTTTTTTCTGTCCACAGTGGATGGTGATGAGATTTCAGCTGTCGATGACAAGCAAGAAACAAAGGTTAAGAAAATACCTATAACCTCATGACTTCCTGAGAAAACAAGGTGCACACGATGACAGCTTACAAAAACAATCTGCTGTCCTAGTAAAAACCTAATGCAATCCATCCTACATTCCTTGTGTTATCAAATATCAAATCTGAAGTAAATCAAGCATTTTTCTGGCCAATGCCCTTTTCCCTGCCTAAACCCCTACGTAATGTGTTGGTTTAGAAATGATGTACAGGACATTTTGAACAACTTATCTGAAGCAGAAGAGAGGTCCCCAAAAACACTTCGGTGTAATCCAATTACACTAATTAAAATAATTATTTCCACCTAGTTTGCTACTGAACTGCTTGCTTGGCACATCAGTCAGTGCATACAAAGGTCAGGTGCAGCTTCTCCAAACTCCAGGGAGAACAAAAGAAAAAAGAAAAAAAAAAAGGGAGTGTTGCAGGATACAAGTCTCTAGGTGTTGTTTGTGGTTTGGTTTTGCTCAAGTACAGCAGTTAACAACATGCAGGTGGAGAGCCTCCAACTTGTTCCATCTTGTCTACACACATCATGCTTTCCCCCCCTCAGCTCTTACTCCACTCCTCCATTGTGCTGCAAACTGAATCCCCAGACTGGGAAGTTTTCTCCAATGCTAAGTTTTGAAACAAGAGGTGCTAGAAACTTAAAATTTCCCTGCAAATGGGTACTTTGTGGCACTGATTCTAGAATAAGAATCATAAGGTAGACAGCTTGCCCTCTAAATTTGCAATTGAAGCGTCTGCTACTTGTGCCTACATCTTTTGCAGAATCTTTGGAAGAAAAAGCAATCCATTTTAGAAAAGAAACAAATAGAGACATAACTGTCAAACTTATTTTCTCTTTTTTTCGGTGAGCCTAAAAGGAAAAGTTTCCTTCAACTCACTCTATGTTGTCAGTATAGCTTTGTCTCCATCACTTTACAATTTTGCAGCATGCCTGTCTGCTGCCAAATCCTTCTCTTGACATAACCACATAATAAAAAAATCCTTTGCTTCCCTCATTTGAGCCTCCAACAATCCACAGTGGTTTTCTTAACTACAGCCTTCTATGAGGAAGCACAGAAAGCAGTCCTCAGTCATTCCCTCTAAACAATCATGCAAAAGATTTCATTTTATCCTTTTATCAGCACACTAGACCCTTGATATTACCTTGAACATGCCTCTAGCTGAGTACCTCAGCAACATCCTGATCTTTCAAATTGCCACCATTCTCTCCCCACCACAAGACAGCAAGTCATTCTTCCCCTCTGCGAGCCCAGGACCAGGGGATTGCTGCCTCACCATCTGAATATGGCCAAAGCAGTCTCAAAAAACCCATGGAGATTTGGGGTTCCCAAACCAGCAGCAACTTTGGTATAGCTGATGCTGCTGTAAAGGAACCTGATGGTTACAAAAACGGGGACATTGGTGTTTTTCCTCACAGGACTTCACACTCTCATTCACTGTCTCAGCTGTATCGAAAGGACAAGGCCACAATGTGCACACTGTTGGTATTTCCCTGTGCCTTGGGTTTCTATATTCTATGGACATCTGAGCCTTTGTGCTGCAGTTGTGACATAACCACATATGCCTACCGATGAGTACAGTAAGTGTTATCTGCCAGGGTGTCTTCATTCACAAAACACATGCACAGATTTCCAGATGAAAAACAGGTGAGCTTGGATTAGCCTTTGTTCTAATTCTGGGGTGAAGTTAAAGGAGGTGAAAGCGTAACAGAGCTAAACCAAATAATAAAGTCGTCAGTCAGCTCTGTGATTATGACAATGATAGGGAGAAAAAAAAACCCAGCCTGTTCAGAAGATCAATAAATGTATTGATCTATCTGGGGAGAACATAAATAATAGAACATATGCCAAGCACATGTGGATAGAAGGGACAGAGTAATCCATCTCCAAATGGCACCTGCTGATTTGTTGAACATATAAAATGTGCCCTTGCAATCTATTGATTGTCATGGAATTAGATCAAAGCACTACACTCCTAGCACTGGCAGTAGTCTGGCCAGGGCCTAAAAGACAAAAATATATGACAAATTTCAGCTACAAATCTTTTGGGTTCCATCTCTTTTGTTATTGTCATTCAGAGAGTTTTTGGTGCATTCATTTATGTTTCTCTAGAACCTCTGGGTTACCTTTAACCGAGGCTTAGGTTTTGATGACAAGCTGCATTCCTTCATTTAGATGTCCTACTTCTATCCCAGGAATGCAGCTAGATTAGAGTTTGCCTTATCCCAGGGAGATTGTGAGATGTTAATCCACTTTTGTGTTACATCTTGGCTGGGCTCCTCACACTCTGATGACAGCTTTAACAAGCAGGACCATGAATTTATTGCAGCTTAATCCGAATTTATCTGCAAAGATGCCACCTGAGACTAAAAACTCATGTATTATTTTGCCTGACTTTAGAACCCATCAACACTCGCCTTGGGAAAGAAGTGTATTGATATTAACAATTTCTCTGTTAATGCTTACTGCCAGTCATCCATCTGATCCTCTGCAATGGCAAACGTTGCTCCAGGCTCGTCCCTTCCCTTTGCTCCTGATGGACTGATTTAGTGATCTGAATGCAGGCAGAGAGAATACTAATTAAAGTCAGATATTGAATCTAAATCAGGAGGTGCTGCAAACACCAGGGAAGGCAGGGAAAACTCCATTCAAAAGGAGTTCATAAACCTAGGGACTAAATGGAAAAACCTGTGACAATGCAAACAGAAATGTTTGGGAAAAGGGAAATGACATGAAAAACACTTTCACAGCCGAATCACTGCAAAATGTTAATGTTAAATGGACTGTAGAAAGTAAATCAGATCAAAGCTTGAAGTAAAATATGGTATTAATGAAAATAACACATAACTAGAGTAACTGGAACTGCTTCATCAGAGGCAGGACACATTTCTATATTCAGTTTGCTCCCAGGATACTACAGGTTAGAAATGCATCCAAAAAAGCCAAAGGGTAAGAGAAAAAACAAAAGTGATTTATAAGGAGATATATATGAAGGACTAAATGTGAGTGGCACAGACAGATGGATGGGGAGGAGCAGAAAGGTTGGCAGGAGCCTGCAAAGAAAACTATCATGGAAGGGAGGAATTTGAAAAAGACCCCTGTATAACTCAGAGTTAGAAAACCTAACTTTGTCTAAAATAACTAAATCCAGTTTAAAACTCTCTCTCTTTCCTTTGTTAATAAGTTTCTCCTCTTACCCTGGTGTTTAACTCTGTGGTAAAAGAGGGGTAGATGACTCCTCTAATTACAACTGATAAATTAGAGGGAAGGTGAATTTTGCCAGAGAACTAAAGATGTTACTATATGGCTTCCTGATCATTTCCAAAGGTGATGCTTTGAACTAGACAATACTCATCTGGCCGCTGGAAGGCCAGGATTGCCATGACCAGTCATGACAATGATTTCTTGACTTTTTTTTAGTAAGTCAACAGTGTTGAGTGCTGGGAGATACTGGACTAAAACCCTGATCCAGGTGGAGTCAGCACCAGCTCTACCACTGACGAAGATTTTGCTGCATTTGCACAACTCAGATGCTTGTGACATCTGCCATTGCCCCTCTGCACCAAAATTCCCCTCCCATCTGAGGTTCACACTATCAAAGAGCTGCTGTCTCTCCCCATTCCAGCCTTCCCACATAATTTCTGAAGGCAAAAGTGGACAACCTTTCACCAGGCCAGAGCATCATCCTCCACGTTCAGTGGTGCCTGACTTGCCCTGGGTCATTGCCAATAGGTTTTTCACAGGGTTAATGATTTTGGGAAGCTCTGAAAAGCATTAGTGCAGAGACCAATGCAGAACTGAGGTCATGCCAGTGGGAGTCAGAAGCCTCACGAGACTGGCCTGACCACAGCTGTCCCAGAAAAAGGGCATTCACCCCACCCCAGAGAAGGAAAAAAAAACCCCAACCAAAATCTCCCCAAAAAACAAACTCAAAAATCCCCCAGGCCCTGGCTTATGAAAGGCAGAAGTTTATTTAGAAGGAATGTTGTACTTTATATGCAAAGAATTGCATGGACCAGTAATAATCTTTATATAGCAGGGCAGAAGTTGACTAAGGTTAAAACCAGGGAGCAAATGCATCCTTTGATGCTACACCCTACAGTTAACGAGGAAATAAAATGGCCTGTTGAAAACCATTTTCCCTGGCAGGTATCTTCAATGACCCAGTTTCAATGAGATTATCAAAACAGGTATTTCACAAGGTACTAGAAATCAAACAGATTTATGGGTACTGATAGTAACAGATCATTGGATACATGTGAAAAAGCAAACAAGCTTTCAAATAAGCCCTTCAACTCTGAGGCAGAAGCCATTAACTTAACACTAAGCAGAAGCTAGGGAGGCCACTCTGAGCTCACATTTATGCTCAAAAATCCAATTTTTGGAAAACTCTGTATTTGTTCACTTTTGCAGGACAACTTTTTGGTCATTTCAAGACCCAAGCAGCATCACACACTTTCTTCTGCACAGGCTTCCCCATTCCCTCACCTTCTGAAAGGGCAAATCATCATGATAACAGAGTTCAGGCTCTGCTTTTCCTGTCCAACAGCCGAAGAGAGGAGAAGCCAAACAGAAGAAGCTTGTTGTGTTATGAGATGTAGGTTAGAGAGGAAACCCAGCATCCTTTATCAGGTCATGCAAGTTAAACAGGAAGGAATTGGCTCTTGATATTTAATATGCTGCATGTCCATGAATACCTTGCAAATATTAACTAATCCTCATGAAACCCTTGAGACAGGTTAATATAAACCATTTATACATATGCAAGCAAACAGTGAGAGTGTCCAGAGTCTGCCTGGGGCACTTCTTCTGCGACTCAAAAACTGGAGTAGTTCAATCAAATACATTTTCCAACTTTCTCTAGTCCATCTGGCTTCAGTGTCAGATGATGATGAAGGTCTCAGTATGGCTCGACCCTGTCAGACAAACTCAGACATAGAATTTCATGGAAATCTGTGCTGGGATTGTGGGATAGGAGCAGTTTTAAAGGCTTGGGATGAGAAGCTAAGAAAAAGGCTGGCCATTTCAGCTCAGCTTTGGAAATTCTGGGGTTTGTCCAGGTGTGGCTCAGTAAAATTTGTGCGTGGCATTTACATCTGCATAGACACCAAAGAAATTCTCTATTTAGAGAATTCTCACCACTAAGACTGACAAGCTAAAAGGCATTTTCCCATGAAAGGCATGTCCCCCTTGTGTGTCTAATCCAGGAATTTAATACAGCACTTCAATAATCAAGTTTACATCCTTATGTTCTGTCTTCTCACTTTATTTGATTTCCCTGATTACTAAGGAATGAATTCCACTCCTTATTTAAGCTGGTGAGCACAGAGAAATGCCTTTTTTTCTTCCTTTTTTGATAGAAAAAGCCTTCATTGGCAGCAAGAACCTGGCCAGTTTTATCCTATTTTCCTGCCTGAACTATGAAGACAGAGGGAAAGTGGCAAGAGAAGATGTTTAGCCTCCAACCCTACAAAATCCAGTTGCTTGTGGCTGGGAGTGAAGTGGGGCAGCTATGACACTGGGGAGAGTTAAGTGCAGTAGAACTAAGAGAGTCCTCAGTCACCTGAGATGAAATTAAAAAACCCTGTTCTATACTTGATAGGTGACAATTCAAATACTTTAAAAGAAGTTCCCTTAGCATGGGAAATGATTGCTCAAAGCAGGGGAGGCACATAGAGCAATTTAATATGGGGATGGAGTTCAGGATTCCCAGGGTCTGTTCCCAGCCTGGGCCACTGGCCTCCTGTGAAACTAGGAGGCTAACAATCACTTAACAGCTTTTTCCTCAGTTTATTCCTCTATATAGGATGTTATAGTATTTAAATGCAGGACTTTGCAGAGGATGTGTTCCTACAATTCACTGTGTGGGCTGCAAAGCACCAGCTTGCTGCTTGGACATCATGGGCTGAAGAGTGATTGAATTACTCTATGCCTTGGTTTTCCACTGACATAAAGAGAATATTCATGTGCTTTGAGACATTGGATGGAAAAGAAATGCAAACACAAAAGTGCTACTCTTCTATTGAGAGGAAGAGACAGGTTAAATTCTACCCTTTTGGTTCCCCACTCCATTGGGATTGGCATGAAAACATAAAGATGACAGGCTGGGCCCCACTCTATTAAGATTTAAATTTAGCAAGGAACTGGAAAATTACTGGGAACCTTATGTCTAACCTCTGCCTCAGAAACAAATATGCATAATTCTTGTCCCATAGCTAAATTTGAGTGAATTACCAAATGTTGGGCCAATAAAAGAACCGTCCAACACAAACCTTATCTGCCTGAGATGCACGTATCTGCTTACAATATCCTTTGTTAGTTAAACAAAACAGAATCATTGTTGCTAAGAAGTTAATATTGTTTAAGATTCACTGGCTAACACACAGAACACTTTCCTGAGTTCCCCCAAACACATTCCTTTTCTGATCTCTTCATTTCTTCCCCCCTTTTTTTCCTTTTGTACTGACTTGGCTAAGGCTGGCGTTTTCTTTAGGTGAACTTGCTCGTAAGGTGATGTGAATTTTGAGGCAGACAAACATTTCAGCTGATACAGTGAAGGGTAAATACCTGTTCAGATCAGAGCAAACAATTCATTTGAAGAGCAAAATATAAGTAAACTAATTCCCCAAGCATTAAACAGGAGCCTACTTGCTCTATCTCCCACCAGTTCACCCTTTTCTTGATTATTTCCCTAATCTTCTTGTAGCCTTTTAAACCTGTGTTGCCAGTGTCCAAGACTCCTTCCTCCAAAGAGTGGAGTTATGGCAACTGTAGTGTTCCAATGCCTCAATGACTGAATGAACACCCTTGAATGCTCTCAGTGATGTACTTTTTAATTTGATCATCATTTCTACTGCTGGGACAGTACATGACACAAACATCCACACAGAAATGAAAATAAAAAGAAACACTTCATTACCAGAGCCATAAAAGTCAAGATGCCAGATGTAAAACATATCCCTTGCAGAAGGACACCACCCCATTACAGCAGCAGAGTGCTGGTAATGTCCATCTGATGACAGCAAAGCTGCACTTGGTATTGATCTGCTAAAACCATCCCATCCTCTCCCTACATTTTCCATGCCCTGCAGCTTTATAAGGCCTAGCATTTAAAACACACTTTTGTCAGGATAATTTCACCCACCTTGTAGGTGTCTGCCTACAGAACTCTGCCCATTTGAATGGCTACCACATCACATCTGTCTGATGTAATTTACACCAGCAGAAACCCGGAGAGTCGCCTGGTTTGCGAGCTGTGAGAGCTCTCCAGGATGCTTGGCCACAGCTAAGGAAAGCCAAGAAGGGTAAATGAGGGCACATCAAACTCCCTGACACTGTAACCAGACATCCTGAGCATCTCTACATGAGCCTGCAGCGTGGGCAGGCACAGATATGCTGAAGGTATGTAGGCGAGACATACTTACAAAACCCAAGAACATCTTTCTGCTCCCACAAAACCAGCATTGATAAGAGTCACTTTTTACAGCATGTGCTTCCCCATCAAAGGTTAACATCTCGAATGTTTAGCTTTCACTGGCTACCAATTTTTCTAGCATAAGGACTGATGAAAAACATTTTTGACTGTCTGAAAAATGAAGCCTTTCATTTTACACATAAAATAGGCAGAGAATCAGAGGCAGCAATGGAAGCTGCAGGAGCTAAAGACCAGTCTGAGGGTCTGTGTCAGACTTTTAATGGGTTTCATTCCACAGGCTGGCAGTGAGAAGCCCCTTCAGCTATGTACCATACCAACATAAAACTCATCTCCAGCAAGCCCAGGGGTACTGAAATCCTACTAAAACTCATGGCCCCTGCAAAAATTCACTCTGAATTTCTGCTGGCATCAAGAAGGCCTCATTGGGAGGATAATCTTCAAACCTAAGTGTGTATCACAGCCAAGCAGTGACAGGTGAAGTGGGCTGTCTCTGCACTGAATGCATTTGACACCTCTCACTAACTCTTCAAGGCAGAAGGGTACAAGATATGTCCCAGCATAGTAGAAATTACTATCAGAGCTAAAATATGATCATCAAATGTGTTGACTGTGTTTGTCTTGCAAAGGATCTTTAAAATCTCGCTGTCTGGGGGCTCCTGAAATAGCATTTTCCAAAGATTTACAAAAAACAACAATGAAGTAGTCAGTGAAGATGCATCATTGCCCCATCCTGGGCAGAATTAGAATATTTCATCACATGTCACCAGCCACTACAGGAAAAAAGCTGATAGTGACTCATCATGACTGAGGTTGTAGGGATCTGTGGATTCAGAGCATGAGGAATTAATCTGATGCACAGCTCTGTCCACTGGGAAATCACACATGGCTCTGACATACAGCACAGATCATTTGTGACACTCCCATATGACCCTGAAATTATTTTTTTTGAAGTGTATCAACACAAAGTCTCAATTCAAATGTGAATTAAAGAGCTAGATAGAAGAACATGTTCCTTTTCAGATCAAGGAAGATCAGTCAATAAAATCAGATTAAACGAAATATTAAGTGATGCCAAGATCAAAGAGTTTTTCATCTCAGAAGTGGCTCCCTACTATTCTACGGTTAGATACAATCACAGCAGAAGAGATTCTAACTAAAGAGATTCAGAGCATCCATTAAAAAAAAAAAAAGGAGAAAAAAAAGGAAAAAAACCAGTGCCCTAGATCTAAATTGCAGAAGGACTGTTCCCTCCTGCCTTCAAAACACTGCATAATCTGCTTTCCAGATCAATTGGGGTATCCTTTTTCACACTGCAGAGTAGTCACACTCTCTGGAACCAGAAACTGAGATAAACCTCCCAGGAACTAAGGGTTGTCACAAACCTCCCACTTGCTGATCCCAAACATAACTCTTTCAGCAGCTTGCACAGCCATAAGCACAGAGGATCACAGAAATACATATCACATGCACACACACCCCTAAACACTTCCATGGCACAGACAACCCTGCAAGGAGCACCAGGGGAGAGCAGGGGATACGCGACAGACAAACATGGTCCATTCACTGCCACACTGGTGCTTGGGGCAGAGGGAGTGGCCAAGCAGGAGCACACAGGAGGCTTCTAACCCCCAGTCCAGGGCAGGATGTACTTCCATGAACCCATCACAAACCCAGAGCAGGAGTCTTCCCTTACAAATCCCTTCCTGCCTTTCTTCACTTAACGATGGACTCTCCATCTCTGCTCTCCATGCAGGTTCACCTGCCATGGACCCTTCCTTGCACTTGTCCAGCACTACAACAGCTCCTATAACTTTCCCCTTTCCTCCAGCTCAGTTACATAAGCTACTATCTACCTGCTATTTTAGATTATACATAGCAACATGATGGGGAAAACAGAAACAGCAAGTTTGGGTTAATTTTCCTCCCTCCTCTCTTTGTTTGGTTTTCTGGAACTACTTCATCCCAAACATTTGTAAATAGTGCTTGGAGTTACATTCCAAGTTCCAGCAGTAAACACTAAACTAGCTAATATATATATAGAAGGATCCCTGTTCTTCCAGTGTATCCAGGCAACCTTGCAATACAAAGTTAAAGCACAGCTATTTGTTCAAAAAGTGTTTTCACAGCTATTTCCTCTTCCCCCCCCTTGCCTTTTTCCACTAGGCACTACTTGTATTTATCGTCTGGAGATTCTGTTCCCTTTTTCCTTTATAAAAACTTCATAACAGCTTGTTTCAAGACCAGCAAAGCACAGACATTTACCTTATAACAAAGTTTGATTTAGTTTAAGAAGAATGAAAGAAAATGAGCAAAAGTTACACAAGAACACCTGAATATAACTCCTTTGTCACATGTCATGGTAACTCTGGAAAGAGATTTCCAAATGCTCAGGAAAGGAGAACTTTGTAAGTAAGGAAAAACCCCCCATTTACAGAAACAGTAAAGCAAGCTGAAAATGCTGTTTACTATATCCAACCTAACTCTAGTTGAAGGTTTCAGAATAAACCAAGTTCCTTCAGAGAACACAGGTCAGGTTGAACTAAAATTTTTCCAAAGGAAATTATCAATTTTTATTAAATTTTCCAATTTAGAGTTTTTTGGAGTAAAGCCAGCATCTCAATGAGAAATGTTTTTAATTTCAAAATGTCAATTCAAAATGAAAACTGTTACTGTGACGTATTTGATTCCTTTCTTTTGCGAGGCAGTGTTGACATCTTCAGAATATTTTTTACTATATGGCACAAAATTTCATCTTTTGCTTCCTATTCTGATTAGAAACTATTTTTTCTCCTATTAAAGCTTTCTTCTAGGCTAAAAAACTCTGCTGAACATTCCCTGCTCTCAGTGCCATTCTTTTCTCATGAAGTGCTACAATACATAGTTTACATTTTTTTGATCAGAATAATAGCCAATTAAATACTACCCATTTTGAAAAAAAATTGTTTGAAAAACATTTATTGTTTTCAGCCTTCAGGGTGAGGGGAAAAGGAGAAACAGGGAAAATATTCTGAAGATGCAACAAGAGATTTTAGCAATAGCAATCTCATGCCATGTTTTGCACAACTGCCTTCGTGTTTTAGAGCTATCTTCATGTGTCCACCAAACTAAACAGTGGGTGACACTGAAGTTATGAAATCAACTCTTACTTCCTCTCCAGAAACAAAACCCACTTCCTACATTATAATTTTTGCCTTTACAGAATCTTCAGAGCTGGGGTCATTCAGATTGACTGGGAAAACCAGCCTAACACAAGGAAGAGCTAGAACTTATTATGCCATATTTATCAAGTACAAAGTAGTTTAAACATTTCTACTGTTCAGAATGAACACCCATTGCCTTTTCCAGGCAACTCAGCTTCCAGCAAAGCACCTTTTCCAAAGTGCTTTGTTCCTCAATTTACCAAAAAGGAAGCAATGGGCATGAGGGCAGATGCTGATTTAGTAAGCTCAGACTCCTATTGGGCAAGTGGCTTTTCCTGAAGTTGTTTATGCTGAGAGCTGACTTTGAGAAGCTGAGGTCAGCAAGGGAATATAGTTTATGGTTTGGCCTCAGAGTCGATGTGTAATTTGTCTTCCAAGTCTTGGTGTTCAGAGGAAACTGTCTTCAGTCACTGTCTTTTTCCTCACCTCAGGGCTAAATCAGTGAAGATCTTGGATGCTTACTGACAGCTTGAGCCCCTAGGGTGATATCTAAGAATAAAGGCAGCAGGTAAGGCCCACGACAAATTTCTTCTCATTTTGACAAATTCCTTAATTCTGGCAGCTCCTCCGAAGAACATGATGTATTCCACTAAAATTGATGGGACTGGTGAAACAGAACTGTTGGTTGGTGATTTTCATTTGCCAGAGGCACCTCATAAAAATTAACCCCCAGGTCTTTGATGCTACATTATAACTGTCTAGTCCCAATGGTAGCACAAGGAGAACATCAATAACTTCTTAAGTTCAGTTGTAAAGTACCTGAACAAATAAAGTACTTGGCAAATAAAACAGCTAATAAAGATCAAGAAAGATGCTGTTACAACACATCAATTTCCTGGGCCCTGATTACAGTAATGATAAAATGCTAAAAGAAGTAAGAACAATCACAATCATGTGTACATCCCATTTTCCTGTTATTTGCCAATAATAAAAAAGAAAGGAGCATAACCCAAAGACAGAAAAACATTTCTAACAAATACATTATTGGAAGTCTCAGAACGATGTCAACATCTGTTCAAGCACTGCAACACATTTCCTATTTCATTGCTCCCATACATCAAGGCAAACAGTGGTTAAGAGGAACAATTTCTCATGGTTATAAAATACAGGACTCAGGCAGAAAGTCAACAGCTCTGTTCATGCTTCCGGTGCAACTTCTGCATAGAACTTTCTCTTTGTTTGGATTTCTCTCTTTTTTTTTCTTCTCTTTTAAACAAAAAAAGTCATATTGAACAAACTAGCCAGGATGGAAGGGAAACAGTTCAAAAGATGTTTTTAAATACTTTTCCATCTCAGCTGGGCAACAATTCATAATGTTACTTGCAGCAAGAAGTCTCGGTGAGTACAGACTGCTCCGTGTGCTCCCAGACACAGCAGGGTGGCAAAGAATATTGATTTTGCTGGTGATGAGCTTTTGTTGTGATGATATCAAGGCTGAAATGTTTGCCACCTTCCTTCTAGTGTAAGGTAGTTGCCCAGGTTTTGGGCACACACAAATATCACCTCCCTTAAGCTTTGTGTAAATAAATGTCTTGGCAGGAGCTCACATTTCTGGATTACCTCTGCACACAAATATTACTTCATTTCCTTAAAAGCAAAAAGCAGCTAGATGGGGGTAGGAGTTTGTTTGGTGATTAACTCTGCCTTTTCCCCCTCTCATCTCCCCAGAGTAAGGTATAAACAGAAAAATAATTCAGACATACAGCCAAGAAAGTGTCTTGGATGGGCAAACTTTTCCAAAAGGAAACAGAGTTTCAGCACCAAAGATGGTTCTGTTGTGGTACAGGACAGTGTGTTATGATGCTCTTCCAGTTATCTGAACTCAGCAAGTGTTACTCTCCTACTCCCCAGGAGTTACAGTGCATCATTCCTCCATTCCCTGCAGACAGGCACCTAAGCACCCAAAAACCTCTCCCAGCAGTGGTACCAGGTACTGCTCTGGAGTGTCTTCCCACTTTCCAACACTCTTGTCCACAGACAGCATGGTCTGGGGTTTCTGAAAACACGGTCTGATCCACAAGCAAGGGTTTGTTCCAAATCCCTGTGAAATAGTGAATGGTCTTCAATTATTTTGGGCCATACTTACTACAGAAGATCAAGTAGAAATGAAATCCTGAAGACATAGAAAAACCCTGCATCTAGCAAGACCAAAAATGTGGGAAAGACGATCTAGAATTTTTATCAAGGGGACTGAGTCCTTTCCCATTCTGATTTTTACAGCTGTTGTTGACAGATGCTCCTAGGAAAGTGTCAAGTCGTTAGGTTCCAGTCATGGAAGAACAACTGCTGCTACTGTGGGATGTTGGTGTTGTGCTGTGCAGCCCTTCAGAAGGACCTCAACAGGTTGGAGGAGAACTGCCCAACATTCAAAGGCAGATGAAGGGTCCTGCACCTGGGGAAGAATAACCCCAAGCACCAACACAAGCTGGGGGCTGACCTGCTGGGAAGCAGCTCTGTGGGAAAGGACCTGAGGGTCCTGGTGGACACCAAGCTGTCCCTTGAGCCAGCAGTGCCCCTTATGGCCAAGCAGGCCAATGGGATCCTGTCGTGCATTAGAGAGAGCATTGGCAGCAGGCTGAGGGAGGTGGTCCTGCCCCTCTACTCAGGCCTGGTGAGGCACATCTGGCACACTGTGGGCAGTTCTGGGCTCCTCAGGACAAGAGAGACACAGAACTCCTGGAGTGTGTCCAGTGGAGGGTGACAAAGATGATTAATGGATTGGAGCATCTCTCTGAGGAAAGGCTGAGGGAGCTGTGCCTATTCAGCCCTGAGGTGAGACAGCTGAGAGAGGATCTCATCTATGTCTACCAGTATCTGAAGGTAGGGTGTCAACAGGATGCACCAGGCTCTGGTTGGTGCTACCAGGCAATAGGACAAGAAGCACTGAGCAGAAATTCAGGGACAGGAAGTTCCACTGGAACATGAGGAAGAACTTCTTTCCTGTGCTGTGACCATGCACTGGAACACATTGCACAGAGTTGTGCACAGAGTCTCCCTCACTGGAGATATTCCAGAACCATCTGGACACAATCCTGTGCCATGTGTTCTAGGATGACACTGCTTGAACAGGGAGGTTGGAACAGATGACCCACTGTGGTCCTTGCCAGCCTCACCCTTTCTGTGAATTCAAAGCCCTTCAACTCCTGAAAGTCATGAATAAAATCCACAGATCACTTGTAAATCAAGGAGATGAATCCAAGGGACAACCACTTAAAACAAATGGGCCGGATCCGCAGTGTGACTTGGATACCACCGTGTCAATTTATACCATGTGAGAGATCCATCCTGCATATTTTAAAGCAGTAAATTTTGACTAGATTAGGCTGGCCTTAATCACGAAAGCGTTCTCTTTAGGGAATGGCTGTCACTCAAGAGAGAATTAACAGAACATAGCCATTGTTAGCAGGAGAATGGAGGCCAAATGCTTTTCTGGCCAACCTCTGTGGAAGGGCTGTGAGGTCAGAAGTGAGGAAGAAGTGTCCTTGCTAGCTCTACCAGGACTTCAGCAGGTTGCAGAGCTGTTTCTCCTCTGGACGGAACAGCATACGCTCCTTCAAAACACATACTTGGCAGACAGAATCAAACTTGGAGAGGAAGCAAGAGAGATTTAGAGGACTGAAAGTCAGACTAGACACCGTCTTCACACACTCAGCCAGCAATCTGGAACTAACTTATCTGCTAGGAAAATGCAATTGTTGTCATCAGCAGTCCTCATTATACATGTTGACTCCCCCAAACCACCACATAATTGCATATTCCTTCCTCCCTTTTACATACCAAGTAACAAGCAGGTGGACTCCCACCCAGTAACAATGATTCCCCTAACAGCAGTCCCTCCCTCTCCCACCAGATCTTCTCTACAGGATTCTCAGGTGTTCATGATATACACCCTCAGTAGTAACTTAAGTGTTTTTTACCCTCCTCCATTAAAAACCAAGTAGGATCCAGCAAAGTGGTTTGAAAGACCAAGGCAAACGTGCAAGACAAATAGAAACATGTTGCCAACTGCAGAGCAGTCTAGATCCAGGCATGAGATTCATCCAAGGCACAGTTTCATTGCCTTCATCTGGATTATGCAAAGAATGGATTTGGCATGGAGACCAAATTGATCCATCTGAATATAAACTGATAACAGTAATTAGAGCTGGTATGAACTATTGCAACTGCTGGCGTCTCTCTTTCCTTGGTTCTTTGCTGCCCAGCAGTCTAGTTCAATTCATCACCGTATTAAATAATGAAGCTTCTATTCTTAGCAATAGTTTATACTGCCCAAAACATTGTGTTCCAACCCCATGGCAAACCTGGAAAGAGTCTAGAAATAGGCAATGAAAATGTGAGACAGATTCTTATACACAAAGGCCTGCACAGTTCAAGGTGAAGACAAATCCCAGGGGACATGGGAGCGCTGTACAGATTAGACAATAGCACAGGGAAAACTGGCACTGTCATGTACCCATGGGGGAAGCAAGAACAATCAAAGTCTTTACTTATACCACAAGAATTTAGCTGCAGTCAAAAATAAAATTATCTTCCTCTCCTCCAAAACCACGAGTTAGACACACAGATAATAATTCAGAAAAAAAGCAATAGATAGAAATGCTGCTTATCAGCTTATACCTTTAGTTTTCGTTCCAGTTTTAGGTGAAACTGAATCTGCCTCTTACAAGCATTGACCCATCTGAAATCTGATCTAGTTAAATGATCCCCAAACCATACCATTTCCAGGAGGGGAAGGGATAAAAAAAACCTCCAAGACCAACAAAACAACCCCAAACAACACTGGGAGAATTTAAAAATATGAACTTTCTAAAAGACAGATAGAAGGGGTGAGGCGAACCTAGTGACTGGAAGATAAAATAACAGGAACAAATTTGAGAAGGGACATGCAAGAAGACCCCACCACGAGGCCCTTGGTGCTTCTGCCCTCCTTAGCCTACAGTGCCAAATGTCACTAACAGGCCAAGGGTGTGCTCCAGATGCTTCCAGGAGGACCCCATCCATGTCAGGTAGGACAAGCAGGAGCCCCAAAGCCTTTGGTTTGTGTAAACCTGCCAGAAATTCCCAGCAGCTATGTAAGGAGTGACCTGGCCATGCATTTGTGGTCTTCTGAGGGGTTCAGCTGTGTGGGCAGCACCTCTGATCACAAGCACTTCCAAGAAAAGCTCTGCATTACCAACTGCCTCAAGTTACATTTAATGAGGAAAAAGGTCCTCTGCTCTCTCCATGGTGCAATTTTTGAGACAGGCTTCATGCCTACCTGAAGCCTCCATGACTCTCAGAGAACTGCTTATTTCTGTCAGTTCACCTGTAGTTTGCAACAACAGCCTGAGACATTGGCATGAAACTGTTCAGTAGCATGATTCCCTGGAGATATTTGGATAGCACGGATGTGAAGTGGTTTATGGCAGGTATCAGATGAAGAGGATGTTTCTGAACATTTCAACTTCTATTTCCAAGACAATTTCAGCTGAAGGGGTAAAGCTCTCTGAAAAATAGTTTATGCTGCTGTATAAATACATCATGATCCTACTCTCTAGCAAGAGCAGTGGCCAAGGAGCCTACTATTATTAGGAAAGTGCACCTACTCTCTTTCATTAGTCTTGATCAAGTACATATTAAGGTCTTCAAAACATCTTCAACAATTTAGGACCAGAGTTCATGAGGAACTCATCATCTCCTTATGACTAGGTATGAAATATACTTCAAATAGACACTTAGAATTTCTAGCAGGACTCGATAGTTTCATGTTCATCACCCTGGGACTTCTTTCTTCACTTAGCATAAAGAAGAGTATGCAGATGACATCTGCCCAACTCATGTTGCACACACTGCAGGAGTAAAACATGAGTGTTTGAAAAACTTAGCTTCTACTCTGAGAGAGCCACGTCACCTGATGCGGGTGGGTTTATTGGGTTTGCAATTAGTTTTTGGAGAAGCGTTGAGAGGTCCTGAGACTTTATACTTTTAATATTATACCTGCTAACAGCTGAAATTTGCCACCAAGCTCTTATTTTCCCCCCCACTTCCTGCTGACCACAACAGAACCTGGAAGGCCATACTTGGGTCTCGGCATCCATGATCACATGTGTGTGTCTGTGTGACCAATGCCCTCTAGAGGGAACCGATGGCCCAGCAAGACACTGGTTCTGAAGCCAAAGGTAGTGGGTACTGCTGGCCACAGTTGCTGAGACCACTCATCACTCATGTTCTCAGCGAAAAAACTTACTGAGAAAGTGAAATTCCACGAACAAAAAGTGTTAAAACTGGGTTTGTGTTTTTTAAAAAAAAAATCTAGGAAGTGCCATGCATTGGAGGGTGTTTGGCAGACCTACATGATGTAGGAGTTTCCTCCCCAAACACTATGCTGAATACTGGGGCCAGGGAGGCAGAAAAGATGGATCAGAATCGAATCCTCACCTGAGGAGACCTTTGCAACAAAGAGCTGGTTTAAGAGCACTGATTGCAGTAAGGTCCTTTCCTACTGGCAGAGCATCTTTAAAGAAGTTGGTCCATCACTCAAGGCTGTGGCTGCATTTGAGGGAACATGTAATAGCTGGCCAGGGATGAGGAAACACCAAGCAACACTGAAGTGAACTCACTTCCTCTACCACTGAACCCTTTCAGCCAGGACAGGACAGGCATGGTTGTAGAAAAGAGATAAATACTTTTGGTGTTGCTATCATTTTGTGCCAATCCAATGCATACCTCTCTCCAGGTATTTCTGAAAACTAGTTAAAAAGAGGGAACCTTTGTCTGATTTGGCCTTTCTGAAAGCATCCACACAGGGAACTTTCTCTCCAAATGCACCCTTGACCTAACCTTTCTATATATGACTTTGATCTATAGACCTGACACGAACACAGCTTTCATCAGGGAGCTGTCATTTTGGAGGAAGGACCCAGTGGAATGACTATATTTATATCTCAAACACTTTGTAAAGCTGTTACATACAGTACAATCTATTCTTTTCCATTGCGTATGTATAAATAGTCTCCTCCTCATCCAGGGGTCAACTGAGCTTGTGTCTCAGTGTCGGCTCCAAACTCAGAAGCTCACTCAGTGTCTGCTTGTGCCTATCAACTGCTCTAGGTACACAAGTCTCTGCTGTCACACGTGCTTTAAATTCTAACACCACAGATCCACCAAGGAGCTTCCAAGGCCCCTTTCATAAGTAAAATGAAGATGCTTGCCTGAAAATCTGACCTGTAAAGCCTCATATGCCAAATACTGTGAAGATGTTCTGAGTTGGGCCTGCCACAGAAAAAAACCAAACCAAAACAAAAAAAAAACCACAAAAAAAAGAGCCAGCTAAGGGCACAATAGGCAGAGCACTGACTGGCTTCTGCTCCTAATTCAGCCAGCAATTTTGTGTCCAAGAGCATATTACAGGATGTGGGAAAGCAGAATTCATCCCTGGGCTTCCTAGTTTAGGGCCAGGGCTTGATTCCAGGTTTCCAGTGTCTGTGCATATACTTGGCATATTACAGCCAGAGTCCTGCTGCAGCCCCAACCCCCCTGGTGCTTCAGTGCCGGTTGGTATCTTCTGCACATTCCATCTATGGCTGCCCACACAGGATCCCTTTTATACAGTGCCCACTTTACTAGCTCCTGAAGACCAGTATCACCATCAAGGCAGAATCTGTAGTCCTGCAAGCTGAGAGGGATTCAAGAGTCTAACGCACTCAAGAGACCTTTATTATACCACGTAAGACAAAAGGCCTTCTGGCTGGTGAGCATTCCACTCACCCCAGCCTTTGGCCGAGACTGAAGAAAGCTGTACCAAGGAGTAGGTCTCTGATGCTAACTTAGAAATGGAGGAAGCTCTATGGGGTCCTGAAGCCTTTATCCTCCCTCTAAACCCTGAGCAGTATTTATCTGCTCTCCAATGCTTTGCCAGTCTGGCTTTAAATGCCTCGAGCATTGAAACTCCTTGAGTTTAGACAGACCAACAAGTCAGAAATTAGGAAACTCTTTACCAAAAGCCAGCTCACATATTGCTTTTGCCTAATTTTTATTATCTTTCTGCTCTTGTTGAAACTGTTTATCCCTTAGGATTATTTTTTTAATACTTTCTTTTTTTTCTCTCCAGAGAGTGGGACTTGGTTTGCCAATAACTACTGGACCTTAGCTTAGTATTTGGGAATGTAATTTAAAAAACCCAAAAAGCAAACAAACAAAAACCCCCAAAACAAAAACACCCATGAATGTTTTACAGATATCAGTAAAACTTCTAATTCTTAATTTTAGTCATTTTTCAAAAAAAGTGCAAGACATGATCTTTCCAAATGTCTGGCCAAGTCTGCTGGCCAGATTTATTTATAAATGATCCCAAACTCCTGAAATCATAATAGTTCCAGGAAAAGAGAAAAAAGGAAAAAGAAATGCACTTTATGGGATCTTCAGTTGGTTAAGTCCACATCTATTTCTGCTTGATATCCAAAGCCAATTTGAGCTTCCTGATTACCATAATTCCCTGGTTATTAGACTTGTTTATGGAATTTCTAAAAATAGAGAATAACTATATTTTTATTACATTAGAACATGAGTTTTTCTTAAAGACTGGGATGTTAAGGAAAGAAGCCACTAGGGGAAAAGGCAGGAAAAAGTTAAGAACATTTCCTTCAGCCAGCTTCTGAAACACACTGCATTTCCTCTCCGCATGAGTTGGAGAACAGTTTTGGAAAACTGCTGTTTCTCACACACTTTCATCTCATGGCTGGTTTTAGAGACAAGTATTCACAGCTGCATGAAACAACTGACAATCTGCTATTTGCAATTATTATGCTTCTCTTGATCTATAAGATCTATAAGAGTCTGGAGTGCTTGCACATGGCTCCTTTTGTCCTTTCAGTTTCATTCCTGTCCCCAGCCTGCTGGTTCTGTGTGGGGCTGCCCATGTCTCCCCCAGAGGACATGCCTGCCAGATACAAATCTGGCAGGTACCCCAACCCTACCATTCACTCTTTCATGAGGGTCCTGAAGACTTTGTAGTTAAGCCAAGTCATCCCTCTCTCTTCAGTTCAGTCACCTATGTGGACACTGTTGGCACCCCAGAGTCTACAGGACTAAGATCCATTGGTACCAAAATTGCTTCCCTTTTCCACTCCTCTGTTTACTGGACACAGCAGACTATCTGTAATTATGTTTAAGTCTAAGCAAAATCAAATACTTCCCACATGCTCTCCTACCAAGGTACTCTGTGTTTAGGAATGCACATGGCAGTTTCCCCTCCTGAGGATTTTTGAGAACTTTGAAAATATAATTCAGCTTCTCCATTCCTTAAGCTGGTAAATATTAGAATATCTTGCAAGAATATAAATATTAGAATATCTTGCAAGAAGTGCAACCTCAGATTTGTGGACTGGTTCAAGGTTATACCACCTTTCCATGGCACAGGTGAAAAAACCCCACAATCTGAGTGTAGAGCCTCACTTTTGCTGCCTGTGAGCCATAAGGCATTTATAAACAGCCCCATTCTTCTCCCTGTCTCTCTCCCAGCAGGGCTCAGAGAAAAATATCATCATCTCTTTCCTGGCCTTGTCTTTCTCACATCTGTAGACACTACAAATTATACCTTTGGAAATAGAAGTTAATGCTATTCCAGAAACATGTCCTTTTCCCAATGACTGTTCACCTGGGACTGTTGCTGATGTCCCCCACTGTGTATTATGTGCAGGTGAGAGGTTTGGCCACGTCACACATGCAGAACAGGCCCTTGCCATTGCACCTAGAGAAGACAAGGTTTTAAACAGAGTTTACAAGAGTATCTGAATTTGGCCTTGAATGAGTGCCAAACACCTGAGACCTGAATTTGAACAGGCTAATCCCAAGGAAAACTCATGTGTTAAGCTTCGCCTTGCTTCCCATAAAAAACATGAACTCCAGCAGGTCAGACCATGTATCCATATAATGGTAAGAGGTGGCACTAAGATGAATTACCTTGCTCTTTAAACACACATCTCCCAATAAGAAACTACTCCACATTACAGAATTAACAACCCAGTAGTGTGTCTGAATGTGGCCACTTACAGACAGAGAGGGTAAAAATCTGTCACTACCACTAGGCAAAATTTCCATGCCTCATTTGTCCTGCAGATCACTTTGCTGTATAACATCAGCCTTCATGCTCTTCATACTATTCCCATCCACCCACCCAAGAGTCCTGAACACTCTGTGACAGAAGCACAGAATTGGACTCAGAGAAACAGCCTTTTTCCAGCACACAATAGCAGCTTCCTCTCATCTGGGTAATTTATCCTATCTTCCACCTAAAGGACTTCCAGGAATCTAAAAAAGTGCACACATACAAGAGAATGTCATGAAATCTGCAGGCACAGCATTTGTCTGGTGCCTGTTCATGTCCCACCAGGTAACACTAGACACCTTTATTTGTCTTCTAGAGAAGCACCTTCCGAGTGCCAGCAGAAGGGCACATAGTTATCCAAGTTTGCCAGGTCAGTTTTTAGCACAAGCGTTTGTCTCCTCCTCCCCTGTTGAGCACATCTCCCCCTCCTGGCATGCAGCAGCCTTGAGAGGAAAGTTACTGTGCCCAGGAAGGGCTTGGCACTGCACTAATGTACATTGACAGTGTGTTTTCTTCCCTGGCACCCGGCCACACACAAATCCCCTTTCTGAGTCACTCCCAGTGAGAAAACCAACACCGGCATTCTGCTCTGTTGAAGTGGTAAGGCTGAGAGAGCAAACATAAAAGGAGCTGCCTATCAGAAGGGGTTGGGGATGAGTTGATGTCTGGAAGCATCAGAGGCAAGGGGAGGGAATTCCTATAAGTGCAGTGTAACATTGATAAAGGGGAAAGAGTAGTGAAGAATGCTGGAAAAATACCACTTGGCAGAGCAGATGTTGCACACTCCCACCAGTGACCTAAAGTGAAGTCAAGCTTCACAGGCTGGACTCTCACTTTCTGCTTTTTCTCTAATTATTTTTATTCCCATAACATTTCTTGCAGACCTCAGGGCCAGTTTTGCCCTGCTTTGTACAAATGTGGCAGATGCCATTTTGGCAAGTACCAGGGTTGAAACAGGGACCAGCAGAGCAATAAAACAGGATTCTCTGAAGCTTGAGGTGGGAAGCCAGGCCAGCAGCTGGGAGCTATAACAGACCAATATCCTCTGCAGATTGGGCACAGATGTGGACATGTAACCACAGGCCAGGGTGTTACACAAACATATCATGTTTGAGGCCCAAACTGTGCCTCAAATGCTTACAGCCTAAAGAGGCAACAGGGGCAGAAGAAGAACAGGACAAGCAGAAGACTGCAGCCAAGGTGAGAAACGAGTCTCCAGCTTTCTTGAGAGCGAGATCAGAGCGTGGAAGTTAATCTGGATGTCTTCATTACTAGAGAAGAGCCAGTCACAAAATCACACTTCTAACAGTCTTTGCACTTGTATACACAGGATCCAGAAATGCAGAGGAAGGCCAGGCGACATTTTCTAAGTAACTTAGTTCCCCTCAGGCCACTTGGCCAGAGTTATTGAAGTTACTTTACAATGGAATGCAACAGGTGGAGAGGAGTAAGCCAGAATCTGGCTTGGCTAAAGGTAACTTGTCTTCTGTCTTGGAAAAAAAAAGCACAGAACAAATATCACCAGGGCTCCATTCAAGCACACCAGTGATTAAATCCTCTTGGAAACCTTTAGACACAAGTAATAATATTTGTCTCTGAAGGTAGAAAGAGGGCAGCACATACAAGTCCTAGGTCACCTGTGTGAAGACATCTAATTTTAAGCCAGATAGTAATAAGAGGAGCATCTCAGGCATGTTTGGGACCATTTACAGAATCACCAGCTGGCAATTCCCTCCCAACCTTTCCTCACAGCATAGGTATAAAAAGCAGATATATAGTCATCTAATTGATTACAGTCGCTGCATATTCGAAAGCAATCCTATGCTCCAGCCTGCTAAAGCTAATGAAGAGCAGATTTCAGTTTTTAAAGCCTTCTCTGACAGAGCAGTAATTAGATGTTACAAACAGGGTCCTTGGCCACATCTGTGAGCCATCTCTCTCAGCCCCTGCTCCAACTTCAGCAGCCCCCAAAGATGCTTAGAGCAGTCCCAGTAGCTCTTCCTTCTCTAGAGATATCTTGTTTCCCCCTCATCCTACTCCAACAACTCCTAAACGTCCAGTGTTGGGTATGTCAGCATTAACACACTGACACTNGAACGTGCTCTTCTTCATATCACCAATATCTGTCCAATGTTGGGTGTGTCAGCATTAACACACTGACACTCTTCTAAAAGGATGGACAGAAGCACTGATAGAAGTGTTGACAGAAGCATAGTCATGCTCTAGTAGGAAGCAAGAGGAACACCTGCCCGAGGAATACTCATGGCCTCCTACAGCACTTGTACCATCAAGTAGTTTCTTGATAAAAAGGGAATCATTGAGGTGCTTAAAGCCATGGCTGTACTCAAACATGACAGTATCCAAATGCACTCCCCTTTTTTATCTTTCACATACTCTACATCAAAATTACAGCTTTGCAGGGAGAAAAAGCAGATGAACTAATCTATTTCCACAAATTGCACAGTGTTTATGCTGCAAACCAAACAATATACAGTCTATACATTGAGCTCTATAAGATCTCACACACAGTAAAGCAGGATGCCCACAGGATTGATTAAAACTTGTTGGTTTCAGGCAGATACTCCAGTCCATACAACTCTGAGAAGCAGTAGTCAATGGGATAAGTAAAAATATGAGCGGACATTAAATGACTTCAAATACCCAGGAATAGCATGGGACACTAAACCTTTATTATGTAGCAGCCACCATGAAATGGGATGTATAAAAAACATTAGGTGGAAATGGAGATCACACACAAGGCATAAATTCAATAGAGCTCAGCATCTCCCAAGATCAGGCAGGTCTCACACTGAGCATTGGTGATAAAACCACAATAACACTGGTAGCTGTTCCCAAAGCAGTCAGACTTATCCTGTCTTCTGCCACTGTTTCGTAACACCAGTGTGCAGCACTCACACAAGCCATCACAACCAGTTTATTAACTGTTGCAACCATAGGATTTCTTTTGGAAGGGGAATGAAGCGGAAAGGGTCAGCACCCATCAAATCAGGATTAACAAAGTTAACTCGGTCTATATAAACAGTGTGAGAGGAAAGCATTCTTCTGATGTATAGAATGAGGCTTCACAGCACTTCAAGTTACAGTAAGAGCCTTCTATACCCAAGCTACATAAGAGTCATCAGTTGCTCCTAGAAGTAGAGTTGAAGTGCAGAAAGATAAAGTTGGAGTTATCTCCAAATCTTACGACTGAGGACCCTCACAAGCTTTGCACCGTAGGGACATTTCCTTGGGTTCCACTGCTTCCCATAGAATACACAGATCAGCTTAGACTACCTTTGCTTTTTCCAAGACACAGCTTCAGACTTCAGAGCTGTACATTTGCACACACCTACACCTGGGTGCACACAGAGTGCTTGGGACTGGTCAGTGCAGAACCACCACCAGTCACGGCAGGGTTTCTGCAAAGCCCAGGCTATGGGCTGGGGCACACGTGTAGCTAAGTCAGCAGGGATGTGATTTTTTTTCATCACCTAAGGATCTAATGCTAAATGCCTCTTTGTGTTTCTTTAAAACAAACTGAAGACACAAGCTACAGCTCCCAGGAAAAAGTACACACTTGTTTAAAAGACAGAGAAAACCCCTCCTCTTGCTAACAGCAGTACCAGGTGCTGGACTGATATCACTATCCTTGAACTTACCCTTGTATGAGTCATCTCTGAGATGGTTGAAGCTGACAGGTTGTTTAAAATCACCACCCATGGATTACATTTGAAGGGAGCTTTAAAATATTTTCTAATTATTTTTGCTTCCACTCCACCAAACACTGTTAATCAAGAGCTATTTCCAAAGCACACTGTATTGTAGCAGTGCTATACTCTGCAGGAGATGCACCAATTGGGTTGGACACTTTCCAGCTCCAACTGTCAGATGACCAAGCTGTTCTCATTCTTAGAATTAGGTGCACTTTATGGGCAGGGAATTTACATTTTTGCTTTATTTACACAAAAAGCAAAGGGGAATGCTTGGCTGCAGAGAAATCAGGCTGCCTGGCTGAATTTTGCATTTTGATGACCATTCACTACCAGTGATATAGGTAAGACTTTTCTTCATTTACTTCTTCTTTCATTGCCCAGGGTGTTATTTCTTCATGTTGCACAGAAAGACACAGCCTGTACTCTCTCCATGTGGGCGTGACACCATGCAACACCCAACCCCTTCCTGTGAGTGCAGCAGGAGAAAATTGGAAGCAATTTTGCATCCCCAAAACCTTGGGATCCAGTTCTAAGTCTTGCACTGGTTTTTGGACTTGGCTTGCTCTGTGTCAAACATGGCAGTCTGTTTGCAAGACTTAACACTGCTCCTGGTTTTCCTTTACTTGGCATTCCTAATTTTTTTACATCCAAAGCTCAGTATGAGGGAAAAGGGAATACAACATATAACAAACCTTAGTGCTTCAAACAGAGTTATCTGAAAGTGCCCCAGCAAATGCAAAAATGAGAACGGGTTCTAAAGGGGAAAAAAGCCAACACAACCAACAAAAAAAAAATAATTCAAATTTGTCTCAAAAGTAATCTTTTTCTCTGTGGATGGTTTCTGAGCCTCAAAATCCTTTTCACAATCCCCCTAATTAAAAATTGGTAAAACATGAAGTTATCCATGTACGCAATGCTCTGAAGCTTCATCCTAAAAAATATTGGGAAATTATTGAAAGAAGCTTCACCACACATTGAAAGTTAATATTAGAATGGTTATCAATGTGTAGAGACTGTATATAAATAAAGAGATCAAAAGTAGTCACTAAAATAATTTCAGTACAAAAAGGCCAAAATTCATTAACTCCCAGATGTTCTAAAAATTAATTAGTTTTAAAATAGTTTATTTTCAAAGCCTTCACATTGCTTTTACCAAAGTAAAGTCTCTAATTTAATCTTTTCTCAGAAGCTTTGAAAATTTATATTAAGAATTTCAAAAGCCCTAAGTTTTCTCTTAAAAAAACAAAAAGTAGTAATACTTCTGTTAGTTAACTAATTTATCAAGCAGCAGCCCTGAATCTAATGAAAACAGGTTCAAGACACTAATTGTGTTCTTCAATCTGGATTTTCCCATAGCTGTTTTCCCTCCACAGCCATGCATATTTTCCTGGTCACCGAGGTAGATACAGAGATACCCAGCTGACAGAAAAAAAAAAAAAAAAGCCACATCCTGATTCTGAAGATCCTGAACTGTTCCTATCTGGAGCGTTTGTTCAGTTTTACAACTATTTTTATTGACTTAAAGAGTGTTTTCACACTGGCTCTTCTCCCAGGCATGTTAAAACAAGCAGCAGTGCACAGTGCCAGAACACAACAGAAATGTGTTCTATAGACAAGTAAACAAAATACCCAATGGCTTCAACTGCCCACACCACGAAGGGATTTTGAGCAAGTCACATCAAATTATGTTTCGGTCTCTGGACACAAAGCAAAGTTGGTTTAGAGTTCTTTGGCTGTGTTTTGGGTAGTGTGTTTTCTTTATTGCTTTGGTTTTCAAGCCATTGGCTGGGCCCACACTCCCCAAAGATGTGGCTATTCAGTCTGTTCCAGCTTAAGGACTCAAACTGGACTCGATTTCAGTAAGAACTGTGTGGTATGTCATGTGGTTATAATACAGCCTGAAAACACAGGGAGCCATCTCTACCATGCATGGCTTGTGCGCCCTGTGACTGCAGCAGAGACCAGCACCACCAGTCTAAACAGCCTGGTTTTGATAGGCCTGGATTAAGCTGTGCCGCAGCAGAGGAAGTGGGAATCGCGATCCTGGGGATATCAGTCCATCCAGTCCCACTGTAGCTAGGGTAAAAAAAAAAAAGAAAACTCAGAAAGGAAAACAGCATCTTTTCCTGAGAGCCAAGGTTAGTCCTCACCATAAATCCATTGGCAGTGGCATGGGATGACATACCACCTCCTCCCCTGTGGAGCTGGGGTCAGCCAGCAGGAAGTGGCTGCCTCCGCAGCAGGACTGGGCAGCTGGCTCCCACTGCCATGTTTATCCACCCCCAGGACACTCCAGCAGAAATTTTCCTGTTGTGCGATGGTGCAGGCACGGGGGTGGAGGGGGGATGGGGAGAGCAACCTACACGTGGCTCTAACAGAGATCACAGCCTCGTCAGCAAGAGCTGAAAATACCAGCAAGCTGGCACTGCTGCAGAACTAGAGCCTCCCCCACTTTGCCCTTTTCTCCACAAGCACCCTCCCTGAGTCATGTATCAGCGTAAGGGGCTCCCCCGTATCCATCTATAAACTCTTCCTAGAAGACCAGCATATCTTGACCTGGGACCAGCTATTTCCCCCATCACTGGCATTTGTCCTTGTTTTTGTTTACATTAGAACAATCCTTTCAAAATTTCTTTCCTTACAAACGGATTCTGAGTCTTGAAATGATTCTGTCAGAGTCCACCAGCAGCCCAGAGAGCATGGAGTGCAGCCAGGCACAGGAACACAACTGTGTCTCTCTTGGCAGTACCCTGCAAGCTTTCTCTCCCAGGTCAGTCCTAATAACCCAGCGTAAGAGTGGACAGGAGACTTCACTCACTACCTGACAGCCCAGCTGGTGAACTGGCTCTGCCTTGTCACAGCTATGACCCCGGGCTCCCCAAGGCTGAAGGTCTTGGCTACTACTGAATTTGCTCTAGAACAGCAATTTCAATCTCAGCTCCATGGTGGAACATGCTGGCAAGGAAGGAGTGAAGGTACGACAACCTATACCTGGTTCTCCAGCACAGCTTCTGGCAACCCCGCAAGAGACTGCTGTGCACACCTCCCAGCTGCTTCTGTTACAATTTTTGCTCAGGTACTGCCTCTATTCCATGTCTAAGAAAACAAGCCTGCCCCAAACCCGGAGGACTTCCCCCCCCACCCTCTTCATTCTTTTCTCTGTGCTCATTTCTCCATCCTGCTGGAATATTTACTGTTTTGACATCAACTTGCACCAAGAGCCAGGAGGCATCTGACAGCATTTTGTCAGTGACAGACAGCACAGCCTTCTCATCTGGTCCCTATTTTGTGAAACATAACTCTTTACGTGAAGCAGACCACCACACACTCCGCATTTAGAGCCTAAATACCACATTGGATGGGAACATTAGGATCTTCTGCTGTGTAAGATTTTGGCACCTCCTCACATTTATGGTTCAGAACTGTTGACATGATAAAATAAACCCCCAAAATGAGGCTCAAGATGTTTATTATGCTGAGGAAGATAATTGTATGGTGTGGGAAATTTCCAATACAATAACTAAGACCACGATTTTTGAGCCATGGCCATGTTGTTCCATATTTGCAGTTTGGTCATGGGTAGATTTTCTTACATGACAGTGCATCCATCAAACCCCAGTGCCCTGTGCACAGCCCTGACACTGAGGGGACTCACATTAAGTGTACTGGATTCAAAACCCTATGGCTTCCAGTGTCACTGGAACTAACATGATGGAGGAAAAGGTGGTACAGCACCAGGAGATAGCATTTGAGAGCCTGGGCAATCATTGAAGGAGGACAGATGACTAGAAAATAAGAAGTCACTGAAGGACAGCATCTCAGCGGGCTTTCCCTGAACCCTCTCAAGCACCAAAACAAGTTACAATTATTTTAAAAGGCATTACTACTTCTAATAGTCACTTTATGGCCAAAACCAACAACGTATTTTCCTCTTTCCTAAGGTGTTTGTACTTCATCACTGCACTGACACTTTTCAGATGAACTGGCTTTTTATTGTGGAGCTATTCTGGGGCACAGTGTTTTGTTGACTAACAGTTGTTGCGTATAGAGGTTTATTACTCTAGGGTTGCTCATAAGTATGTGTTTTTTTTAAAAAAAAGAAGTAGGTGGATTATATTTTCTGTGAGAGTTAAAAATATATTAGAACTTGGAAATTCAAAATAAGTCACATTAAGAATGGTTTGAATATGAGTTCCTGGTATTTACTTTAGGGCCCATGGTTATTTCAGTGTGGCACTTCTATTCCAGCCAACAAATGGGACAACAAGGTATTTGGAGCCTAACTCACTTTCTATGTCTCTAAATGTAAGCAATGCACTGATATGAAATGCCAAATTTGAGATCTTTTGTAAACAGTCCCATTTAAGCCCCTTTCCCTAGTCTACAGACCCTTACCCCATCTGCTTGAAAGTACAAAACTTATTGAGGTTTAATGATGCCACTCACAGTAGCAGAGCTGCATGGTGTTCAAGTTTTAGATGCCTTTTAGATAACAGGATTCAGCAGCAATTTTTTCCCCAGAAAAATTCAAGTAGGAATCAGAGGGCCAAAGGTGCAGCATCTTTAGTAAAAAAACTCTCTTCCTGTCCCACAGATTTTTTTTTGTTTACTTGTTACACTCATCCCTCCTCTTTTCTCATTGTCACATTTTTTTTCTCCTACTCCTTCTATACCCATCTTTTACTAAACATACATATGATGTGTATGTATTAAGGAGGATTATGATACCATCTGACATACAGATAAAGAAAGAGTAGCTCTCAGAGTGCACATTAAGACTGAAGTCTGCATCAAAAAAAAAAAAGTCACCTCATAACCTCTCCCTTCAAACCACTACTAATTCTGCCCTATTCCCTTTACTTTTCCTCTCCTGTCTGCTATACACAATAGGTATTCCCCAGGTGGGTGGATACAGCAGTGGCTGAGAGAGATCTCCTCGCTGAGCATGGAGATGAAAGCCTGTTACCTGTTTTTTATTTATGACCTCTAAAATGCAACGTGCAGAGTTACACATGAGAGACCCTGTAAACAAGGTGAGGGCCAGTTGCTTTATACAGCATGGAAAATTTCCATTTCTTGGAACAGACAGGTCAGCTTGGAAGGAAGTCAACCCTCAAGGTCTTTCTGCCTCTTTAGGGCTCATCTGAAACACCAGCTAACCCAGAGTGTGCTGCCCAGGAGTCAGGAAAGCCAAACAAACAGATCAGTGTAAGGCACAGCCTCAGCTGCGACAACGTCTCCACTTCTTGCCTGGTCAGGCACTCAGAGGTGGGGTTGTGTTGTCAAAACCTTATTTCCTCAACTGCAAGGGTCAGCAGTCTGGAGATTTCTGCTAGAGAAGCACAGCTGGGACTGGCAAGCAGCAGTTGTCCCAGGGTTAATATATGCCTGTGTGCCTTCCCCAACAGACTTGGGAAACCAAGGAGAGAAAACCTGAGAACTGTTCCAGAATTAGATCAGGTGGCCTCGAGCCATATTCCCAGCACTGAATACCCAGAGGACTGGGGCAGAGGCTCAGTTTCATACTGATGGGCAGGTCCAGCAACAGCAAGGGTAAAGAGAAAAGTTCATTTGTACCTCTGTTCCGCTTTTCCAGCTCACCTCTTGCACCATCTGAGTCTATTCTTTCTGCTTTGTGTTCTCTCTCATACCCACCAGTGCTCTGACTTTCCTCCCCTCTCAGATCCCCACACACAGTTCAGCTCCAAGTTGTCACTCAAAAGGTTGACACTTCTGAAAAATGTCCAGATACTTCAGCTATTTCTATTCTGCCTGGCATAAGGTGAAAATCTGAGTCAGCTGGCTGTGCTCTGTCAGGTTTTTTGCAGCCAGCGTCCTGCCTCTCAAAAACACCCACCTAATTTTGGAAACACCAGTCGTAACTTTGGTGCTCCTGATGAGAAGCAGAAAAACACACTCAGCTTAATCCCAGCTGCAGAAAAGGATCCAGAGAAAGGAAGATGCCTGAATAGAAAAAAAAAATACGAGCTCCTACTCACTTACAAACATTTTATGTAGTTTTTATGGGAGGAAGACAGAAGGCTCTTGCCAAACACATTGTCTGGGCATAATTATTCCTCTATCCTCCTCCTCCTGCCAAGCTAACCTCCCCCTGAATTGGGCCATAAGGAAGGAATGGAGCCAGACAGGACTTCTACACATTTTGGCTCAACATTCTGCAAGTGTAAGCTGTCAGGCAGCACTGTAGCAGCAGAAACGTGTGACTGAATAGTATAGGAATATTAATAAGCAAGAGATGAACATTAACATCTGTCACAAAGCATCCTTCAGAACCACAAAAAGAATAGAAAAGAAGAGCAGAAAACAAACTTATCTACTGTTCAGGGTAGTACTCCGTCACTGTAGAGGGAACAAAGTTACCTCAGACCAAAAGCTTCACCATCACAGTGGTCATTTGAAGCGACTAGTAAGACTGAGACTTGCAAAATTGGTTTAACACTGCTCCCATTGACATCGAGAGTCAGATACAGATAGATTTCGGTGGAAACTGTTAAAACAACAATAAGCACTTTCAAAATGCTCACTTTCATAATCTAGGCCCGAAAAGCAATAAAAACCACAGCCCTCAAAAAACCCACCCTCAAGACCCAGCTCATTTAATTTCCAAGATTGGCTCTACCTTTGTCATGCCTTATCAGCACTTCTCCAATTGCACTAAGAGCTTTGCAGTGCTGGAGGCTCTGAATGCTCCTGAACAGTCTGTCCCAGGACTTCACTGCCTTAAAATCCCATCAAAAATCTCTTCTCCAGCAACATAAACCTCTTCCTTCTTTACAGTTCACCACAACACACAGTTTGGTCCCCATATTTTTTGCAGGAATTTCAGTAGAAAGGTTTTTTTTAGTACCTGAAGGCTTTGACAGTTGGGATCTCTTAGCACTAAAAAAATGTGCATCAGTACTATAGTCTTACATTAATATCCCCCTAGAAAGCAACAACATACAAACAACAATGAATTCAAATCTGAACATCAAACCACAACACCTTTGATACACATAGATAAGAAAGCTGCTATGGGGTGCAATAGCAAGAAACAACTTTTAGAGACCTCACCATGATCACCACCAACACCCCAGTTTTTAGGCAATTAGTCTCTTTTACTTACTAGTGACAAACAGTCCTCTACCAGCCATGAGACATCTTTCCCTTTTAAGGAAAGTACATGTAGTTGCCTCTTTTCTAATAAAAAATCATAACAATTAAGAAAACATAGCAAATTCTCAATATTACTCACCCTTCACAACACAGCCACCTCTTGTCATTTAGTGCTGTGCCTGATTTCCAGCCAAGCCTACAAATGAAAAACTCACAGCCTTGAGTAGAACAGCAGAGGTAGGGCCTCTTATAGCTGCACCTCATCAGGTTAACGATGCTGCCAAGGTGCCTGTCTCCTGGGCTGATTAGGTGTGCTCTGGCCTTTCCCCACAAGTACTGTGAAGACTACAGACTCAAAATTCAGTTTTACCTCTTCATCCCCAATTAATTATTCTGTGGGACTTCATGGTTTACAACTACAGTTGAAACCAGAAGGAGGCTGTGTGGTATTTCCAGCTTGACTGTGGAACTTCTGGTGAAAAAGTGCTGTGTATTGAAACCCTAGCTTTAAATCTAAATCAGCTGTGAATCCTAATTCAGATCTGAATTGTGGGTTCTTTGTCTTTTTCTAATTAGCACTATCACCTGTCTGTTATTGGCATGTTAGACAGATGTCATCTTCAATAAAAGTGGCTCCTGTGTTGTAGTTTCATTAAGGTAGGCAGGAGACCCTACCATGTATTAGCTATGGGAAAACAATGAAGAAACTCAGGTCTATGGTCTAAGCACAGTGCTGGGCATGAAGTGCTGTGCTCTTCCTTGAGTTCTGTTCAGATGTCACTGAGATATCACTGACAAAATCAGTTAATGTCTCTGCACCTTCTCCTCTGGAAGATCATCTTCTCCATACTGAACATAAATATGCCCTCAGTTACCCATCCCTGCAGAGGAGGAACTGTGTTTGTATAGTGCTTTGTAAACCTATGTTTTCAAGAATTATCTGCTGGCACACAAGTCAGAAGCCGTAAGTCATTCAACACCTCCAAGTAGGAAATTATATTCTACTGACATCCTTGGGAATGTTCTCACTGGCTTGAAGCTGTTCTTATTTAGGTATCATCACAAGTGTGTCCTGTAGCCAGTATTGTTTTGTGGCCAACACTATTGCTATAGCTCTATAAATCTGCAAACACTCTGCAGAAGGAGTGTAGTGCCAAAAAACTGCAGAGTTCTCTGCTCTGCTTCCAGTCTGGGAACACATGCTGGAGCAATGCAGCTGCACAGATGTGGCATCCTGAACACCTGATAAAGCCACTCAGTAACTCGAGAGGGACTTCTGCACATCTCTCAATTGAAATTATTTTTTTCTGCTCAAATGTTACAGCAAATGAATGAAAAATAAACAGGAGTTATTGCATATTAATATTTTTAGGATGTATACACAGAAGAGGTATAGTTGGCAGTCACGGGGGGTGTCTGTGTCTTCTCAGTTTTCCTTTCCTCCCGTGACAAATCAGCTACCAGGCTTACTTTCCTTTGTAGTATGAAGAGGATAGCAGCATGCTAGGGAACTGCCTACTGCAAGAAAAACAGCCTTTTTACCAAGAGGAATGAAGAGAACACCAATCCAAGCTGATGGGGCCAAAGGGGACTTCACGGTGTTGCAAAACCCACCTTCCCATCTGTGCAAAACTGCAGGAGAGAGCTGGGAACCCCAGGGATGCTCTCTCTTGACACCCTCCCAGGTTCTCAGCTGTCTACTCTGCTCCTGCTTCGTGTGAATGAGAGAAACTCTGGCTTCGGATGCTATCCTGCCTCCTTCCAAAACCCTACAGTCTGGCAGGAAGGGAGGTGGTTTAGCATGGGGAACTCAAATTTATTCAGTGCAATTCAGCCTGCTGCAGAGGAGAGCTCTTGTAGAGCAGGTGGCAGCATCACAGAGATAGCAGTAACTACAATAACTCTGCAGCAATAATTAGCATTATGCCAAAACCCATAACATGGCACCTCCTGGGCCTGTCTGCTCCACTAACCAGTGCTGCCACCCACAGCAGCTGCATCCACATTCTACCACCTGCTGCAGTCCAGTTCCAGTATCACTGCCAGGTAAACAAGTTTGTGCCTGTCTAACCACTGACCATTCCATCTTCTCCAACACACAGGCAGTGTGTTGGACACAGCAGTCCAGGCAGCATCATGTAGCTATGGGGTCAGGTATTAATGGACAGTGGCAGTCCTGTCTGTGAAGCTGCTACCTGTCCAAGAAAATGGAAAGGGAAGAGAATGGAGGGTTGCCAGAGCTGTACCAACACCAATTCCCTGTGTTATGGGCTGTAGCCATGGGATTTTGCCCTTCAGCTGGCTCTTAAATGACTGCTCAGCTGGAGTGGGCTACTGTCTGGCCTTGCAGCTCACAGCACAGGAGGGAATCTGAAGGAAGCGGCTGTTCCACTGCTGAGATGGGGACAGTGGGTTGTTATTATTTATATTGTGGTACTGCTTAATATGTTCTGGGTGCTTTCCAAAGACAGAGAGAAACATGGGCCCTGCCCTGGAGAGACATGTATAATTGAAAGAGCAGTCAGTGCATTATCCAAGCTGTGGGCTCTCCGAACAAGCCATCCCTCCCATTCAGAGAATTGTTTGAGGCTGAAAGGGATGCTGGGGATCATGCAGACCACCCCAAGTACTGCCATGGACTGGGATTTATTTAATCTTCCCAGGGCAATGGCTGGAAGCTTAGAAGAGATTCCACAGTGTCCCCTGATAATTTGTTCCAATTGCTGTAACTCTTCTTGGAATGATGAGGTTTTTTCCTAATATTTATACTAAATGTTCCCTGCTGCAGCCTCAAGCCATAACAGCATTTTCTGTCATTTTACTAATGAGAGTATTTGATGTGTGCTCTTCCTCAGAATATCCCTTAATATATGTGAGCACAGCCAGCCTGTCTCCTCCGTGGTACGAACCAGCCCAGGGCTCCCAGAGGCCACAGCACTTTCAAGGGTCAGTGTGCAGCTCCAGTCTGTTTGCCTGTCTTCATCTCAGCTGGTACAAATGAACACTAAACACAGAATCTTTCTCTGACTTTCCTAGTAGGTACCACACGGCCAATGCTCTCAAAGCCTCCGGCATTCAGGCCCTCTGGCACAATGAGGGACTCTTGAGTTGTAATTGAACTCTTTTGTTACTGATGCAGAGAGAGAACTGCAGGTTATTCGTGAACTAGGGAATTATATTTTCTCTCAAATTCTCATTTTCTCATGTAGGTAATTGGTAAAAGCACGCATGTTGTGGTCTCAGCCGCGAAAAACAAATTAATTATTTATTGCAAGTCTGCCTGGGCATATCCTTTCAGAATTATTTTCTAATCTCTGGTGCCCCTGGAAAGGAACTCTATTTCTGGGAGCATCATGTAGCTATGCAAGGCCTTTTATTGGTGTCTGGGCACCCAGAACCTTAATCTCCTCTGAAAATATTGGTCATCATTGGCAAACAACAGGTTAAAGTGCACAGCAGCTGCCTGGGTCTTCCACTCTGAAGACAGCAACATATCTGTGAATTTACCAGGCGGAGGCATGAACAGCAAAGACAAGATGGATGGAACCAAAGCTGCATTTGCTTTGTGATCTGTGATTTATCTTGACAGACATAAATAAATGAGGAAAGGAAAGGAAAGGAAAGGAAAGGAAAGGAAAGGAAAGGAAAGGAAAGGAAANTTGTGATTTATCTTACAGACATAAATCAATGAGGAAAGGAAAGGGAAAAGGAAAGGGAAAGGGAAAGGGAAAGGGAAAGGGAAAGGGAAAGGGAAAGGGAAAGGGAAAGGGAAAGGGAAAGGGAAAGGGAAAGGGAAAGGGAAAGGGAAAGGGAAAGGGAAAGGGAAAGGGAAAGGGAAAGGGAAAGGGAAAGGGAAAGGGAAAGGGAAAGGGAAAGGGAAAGGGAAAGGGAAAGGGAAAGGGAAAGGGAAAGGGAAAGGGAAAGGGAAAGGGAAAGGGAAAGGGAAAGGGAAAGGGAAAGGGAAAGGGAAAGGGAAAGGGAAAGGGAAAGGGAAAGGGAAAGGGAAAGGGAAAGGGAAAGGGAAAGGGAAAGGGAAAGGGAAAGGGAAAGGGAAAGGGAAAGGGAAAGGGAAAGGGAAAGGGAAAGGGAAAGGGAAAGGGAAAGGGAAAGGGAAAGGGAAAGGGAAAGGGAAAGGGAAAGGGAAAGGGAAAGGGAAAGGGAAAGGGAAAGGGAAAGGGAAAGGGAAAGGGAAAGGAAAGGAAAGGAAAGGGAATCCAGGACATCTGTAAAGAGGGATGTTTTGCGGAGTTTGCCTTGAGGTTTCAGGTGGCCTTCTTTGATCCTGACTCAGAGAATGCATGAATATTCCTGACTCTAGGAGGATAGAATTATGTTGCATAATGTTATTTTCTCTAAATTCTCTCTCTGAAATGCATGCATGGGCTTCATGGATGTTCTACCCTTGCTACAGAGTTTACTACTCATACTAAAAAGTATTTGCTTCTGTCAGTTTTGCCTGTCTTCTCTTGGGGTTCTGAATCATATCCCAGACAAGCTTATCAGCCCTCAATCAGGAATAATCAGTGACTTTAAATGACCACTAGGTTTAAGAATTCCAGAAAAGCAGTCAATTAATAATCAAGAACTGGAGGATATTCCTCTGGTTTATTTTCAGGGCCTGGTTTGAAACTTCCCATGCATTAAGGGCTTGCAGAGTAGCCTAATGGTTAGAGAAGCATAATGGGTATCACTGGTATTTCTTCTCAGCTTAGTACCAACATGTCCATGCAAACATTTAATATTGCATTTGGCTGAGCACCCGAGGTGAATCCCATTCTGGTCTTGCTGTTCTCTAGCTACAGAAGCAGGTTAACTCATCAGAAGGCTCCTGGGAGCCTTTGCCAGCCACTGTGTCCATCCCCATTTGCAAATCTAGTGAGCAATGTTCCATGAAGAAAACTGGAGCCCTCAGCACATATCCCAAATCACTGGGATGACCTGAGAGAGACTGGAAGCCTCTAAGAGGGGGGACATCAAGCTGTTTTGTGACCAACCACGGTGATACCCACAGCCATTATGATGACACTAGTCAAAGCACAAATGGAAGACGAAACTATTGGCACTCACGGAATATCCACTGTGAGGACAGGGAGATAAGGGGCTGCACTGTGTCTGGAGCCTTGCAGGGACCATATGTGCTGCAACATGGCAGGACTCCGGAAATGCCAAGGCAAATCAGACAGGTTGTGCAGTCAGCACAGCCAGCGGAGCCCAGTGAAAGCTTTCCCTTTGGAACCGGAAAGGATGTTGGAGTTTGGGCAGCCCCAGGACCAAGAGGTTGCAGCTGCCTCACTGATTTTGCTCTGGGTTAAAGCTGACAGCTGCAAAAACATTCCATAAACTGGCTGTTCTTTGTGGGGTTGTCACTCAAAGCCAGCGTTTGGCTGGACACGGAGGAAATCACAGACTCACTGTTTCAAGCACGAGGAGCAAAATGAAAAGCCACAGCAAGGACAGCTGCTTCCTTCAGCCTCCCTGACCCCTTGGGTGGTGACCAAAGCAAGTTGCTTCCCCTGTTGTCCTCATGGGCTTGGAGGGCAGCCCTCACACGTGCTATTAATTCTTAGTAAGGAGGAGGAGCTCCTGGGGGACCACAGGTGAAGTTGGTGAAAATCCAAAATAATCGTAAAAGTGAGGCTTCAGCAATGGTTTTTATTCTGCATAAGAATGAAATGAGATGTGTAAATCTTCCCAGGAAAATGAGTTTATCCTTTGCTGAGTAGAGACCCTATCCCAGGTGAGTGCTTTCACAGCTAGGCAGAGATCCAAGATGCCAGAGATTTTCCAAATCAGGCTGTAGCGTTATTATTTCAGTTTCTTGTGAGGATTATGTCCCAGTGGTTCAAAACAGGGAGTGCCACTCCACTGTGGTGTCCGATGCTGGGGGCTCTGCTCTTCTCTCCTCCCCTCCAGCTTGCAAATGAGAAACTTTCCCAACAGCATGTTAGCTGAAACTCCCCTGGGAGAACTGGTGGAGGAACATTGACAAATATTTAATGTGTGACTCGGCAGAGATGGAAAATGAGCACTGAGGCATTCTGATGGGAGCATATTTAGAAAGGACATTGGGTATTTTAGGTATTTTCAGATCAAATGAGAAAGCAAGGTCCAACTGATTCCTTATGTTAGGTGCCCCCTCACTGAAGGTGGCAGGCTCAGAAGTGAGCCTTCAGTTCACTAAAATTCTTACTCAGCTGCTTGGATCCTTAGTGGGTTACTGGAGAGCATGCAAACAAGTTGAAATAGGATGGGAATAAAACCCAGATTCTCTGTGTCCCAGGGTTCTATTTACCACATCGTCATTCCTTGCAGACACATTGCATGTGACTCATATCTGCAATGTCAGAAGTGAACCAACACACCCCAGTAAACGGAGGAATTTTTCCAGACCTGCTGTGACCTGAAGTTCCTCAGCATTTCAGTCTCCCAAGGAGGGAACAGACAATATGGGCAGCTGTGCAGGAACACTGCTTATCCATCACAGAAAATCCTTTCATAAAATAATCAAATATTGTCTCAGAAACAGATTATTTACTCCTACTACAGATATCCAATACTCCTACAGATTATTTACTCCAGTCCCCCCAGAACTGCACTTTTCTGTCAGAAGCCTGATAATTTCTCTAATTCCTGGGACAAACATATTTTCACTAGAATATAAAAATATTCTTGACCAGTTCATGCCCTTCCATTTCTGTGCCAAAGTTGATCTTCTAGGTTTTAACACCCTAGTTCTGTGTGCCAGAACAACTCTATCCCTTGGCCTCCTCTTCTTAGGCAACTTCCCTTCATCCTATTTTAATAGTACCCTCTGTCACCTCCCCTCTAGCCTGCTTCTTTCCCATTTTTTTCCCACTTTTGTGGTAATCTCAAAATTCTATAGCTTTGTTAAAAATTCCCCATCATGACCTTATACTTTTATGGTTTCACCAAGGTCTGGACACCTGTGATGTATCACATCTCCTTTGATAGATCAGCTATCTTATCAAAGAAAACCATGAATTTAGTCAGACATGATTTATCCTATAAACATTTGTAATTTATTCCATCTTTAGTTATTGTTTCTTTCAATAATTTTTCTGCCCTGTATGTTGCAGTGGTCAGAGTGATTGGATTATAAACTTCCAGACAGCTTCCTCTCTCCATCTTAAGTATAGGTACTACATTTTCTGTTGTCTAATCATATAGCACTATCTTGAAGTTCATGGATTAATTAAAAAGCTTTCTAATAAACTTGTAATTTCATGTGCCAGGTCTCCCAAATTTTGAGAATTAAGATTATTTTGTTCCTTAGTACAGGCCAGTTAAGCACCTTCTGTTTTCATTCCCATTCGCCATTGTGCATTTTTTTCTACATCCAGTATCTTTAAAAGGTACTTATTATAAGTTTGGGTCATCCTTGGACTCCTTAAACTAAAAAATACTTGGGTACACCAAACATTTTCTGCATTAGATCATTGCTACTGTGCCTGCAAATCTGACTTGCCTCCCCTCCTCCTACCTTGTGTTTCCTCCTCTCTGCCTTTAAAATACAAAGCAAGAAAAAACTCTCTATATCTCCATCAAACTTCCTTTGCTGTCTGTTGGCTCATACGTGCTTAGGTCACCTGACACAGCTTGTATCAAGAGATAGTAGAATAACCCCTGGAGCAAGCAGGAGAATCTGATTCTGATTTCCACTCTGAAAGGAAAGAAATATTCTGGCTGCTGGCAATGCCTCTCCTGAACACTTCTGGACTGTCTGTAGGCAGTTCATTTTTAGCTCTATGAGTTAGAACTGGTGTTATATTAGACAACAATTTAATTTCAGCTGTATATGTAGTAATGTCCAGAAAGGGTCCTGAAGTGAGACATGCAATTCATACAGATAAGCTCAATCTCCCTGTTTCAATTCCAGCTACAGGATCTTTGAGAACGCCCTGTCCCTTTCCCTACTTAGAAACCGTATTAGTAAGTGGCCTTCACTCAGTTCGGGTGGGTTTGTTGCCAGATGTCTCCACAGGCAAGATTGCTTACTAACCTCATTCTAATAATAAATATGAACACTGCTTTCACAATACCTTTCCACATGGGAATTCAAAGTGTTTTAAGTATGTTCAGCATTTTAACAGCAATGAAGAACAAATTTTGTAAATTATGGTTTAGCCTTGTAACAGCAGATAAAAATTAACACTGGGAAGAGTGTAACTATTCTCTTTTTATAGCTTTGCCTTTTCAATGGATGACAACCTACATAATATCTTGGGACAAAACATTAATAGCCTTTTTCAAGCTCACGGTGATGCTACAGAGATCCCCTTCAGCCAACAAAGATGGTTCCCAGAGAGCAGTTTTATAAATGGGCTCTATGCAAAGGTTTTACCTAATGTGCAGTAAACCCATTAAATTGGTGTTTGTTCCCAATGCACGTCCAAGAGCTTCAGGGAAGACAGATACTAGGAATCATCCTGTGTAACAGTTTTCTTGCTCTCTGCCAGGCTTTTTCCCAGGTAATGATCCTATCAGCAGTGCTGCCCTGTGGCTATAGTGATCTGAGTTCATCTGCCCTCAACATCCTTCAGTAGTGAACACTTGGCTTCTTCAAATTTTCCTTATCGTAAAGAAAATGTGGTGTGTGCCTACTATATTCTGGCAGAGGAAAGACTGTTTTTCCCAGCAAGGGGTGATGGTTCAAATTAACCAGACAGTTTCTCTCTGCTGGGGGACAATGTGTGAATGAGGCACAATCCAACACCCATGATACGAGAAGCTTTTCACAGCGATCCAACACTTTGGAAAAGTTATTTTTTGGCTGCCACAGCATTTGGTATCAGTGAACTGCCTCTTCTGCAGAAGGGAAGAAGTTTAGAGCCCTAGCCCATGCTGTAAACTGCAGGACTCCCAAATCTACTTGGTTTCTTGGATGTGCAGCCTGGACCATGGAAACTCTGGGAGCCTCAGTTCAGCGTGACAGAGGTGCTTGGGAGCTGCAGACCCTCAGTATCTGCCTGGATTTCTGCCAGTCATAGTAGCAACCAGGCACAGATCCAGGGGAATTCAACCTGTATTTCAGAGGAAATTTATTCATTTAGATGAAACAGAGGTTGTTTGTTTTCAGTTAATCATTGTTTTTCCATGAAGGAAACATCTTATCAAAGAATTGCCAGCAAACTCTACCTGTGATTCACTTTCTAGATTTCAGCAGAGGAGCTCAGAGTCAGCTCCATGCCCTCCCCCACCTCTGCTCACAAAACTCTTTAGCAGCCTTTGCCTCTGGGAAGGCCCCCTCGGGGCACACTGACCTTGGTGCAGTTCAGTGGCAGTGGAGAACACAGCACCCACAGAGAGGAGGCATGCTTTGAAATTTGGTTGTGGTTTAGCTTCTCTAGCTTATTCCCTCACTTTTTCTTCTTCAACATTTATCACAAAGCCTCAAAACATCTTTTTCTCCTCTGTCTCCTTCCAGAAGAACACTGGCATGTCTGGTCTACTCCTTCCTGAGATAGCAAATTGGCTGGAGACCTCAAAAGTCAAAAGTGTTGGCAGCTGCCACCATTTTGTCACAAATTTCTGAAATCTGGTTTTCATACAGCTCCAGAAACCAGACCAATGTGATAAATACAAATTTTCACTTTCTTTCACTTTTGATCCCACATGATAGTAGAAAAAGAATGTGATAATTGAATGGCAAAAATGAGAGAAAATTAAAAATGAGATAATTTCAGGTCCTGAGCTTGCTGGTCTAAGAATTAGCACTTGCAAAGGCCACAAAGGCAGGAACTTCTTAGAGTCAGTGCAAATAAGCAGATGCTGAGGGATAGTGATACTGTTAGTTCTTTCTGAGGAGAGGCTGTGGCAGGAGTCAAACCATATTAGACATGAGAGAATCCACACTGACACTCAAACACAGGTGCAAATGCACCAGGTTCCATTGGTTCTTGTGCTTATGGAAACACTTGTTTTCCACGTCATTAATTTGAACTCAGTTTTCCCGTATCAAGGAAAGCAGATTCTCAGTGTTTTAAACAGTCATCAGTAGAGATAGTGAGAACTTGCTTTTTCTCCCCACAAGGCAGATTACAGTATTCTTTAATAAGAAAAGATTTTTGTTTAGCTCCACAAAGATGCTTAACAACAGGAGGTGTTAATACAATTAGAAAATATAAACTGAATATAACTCACTTCTTCTCCTGGTGGTCATGTTTTTCTCTGCCTACAGGTTCTCTAGCTGTCCTCTAGATACCTTATATGAAATATAAGGTTATATGAAATATAAGGTAGGCAGAACTGCTAGTGTATACTTTAAAAATTTTAAAAAATATATAAAAAATTCACTCTGGTTTCTTTTGACTCCATAAAGAAGAAGAGGAAAAAAGTGTCGGGATTGGTTTTTTCTTTAACACCATCCTATGGAAAATCACACCAGCTTTATGGCACTTGTCAGTACTGACTCCTTGCTTTACATCAGGCAAAGATTTGGTGCTGTGTGTTTTGCCCTTTAAGTGTGGGAAAATACCCTGGGGGGAAAAAAAGTGCTAGTGCTTTCCATTTCTTGCATTAATCCTCTCAGCCTGCAGTTATCATTATCATTCAAATAAAATGATAACAAACACAGCCATCTGCTTAAAAAACTCAGGCTGGTCATAAATCCACTGGATCCCTTAGATTTGAAAAAGGCAAAAATGCTTTGAAGCAAAGAGGCTCTTATGCAATGCCAACCCACTCCCTGGAGTGCTGAAACCTTTAATCACCTAAGGAGGGGAAGATGCACTGAGGTCGGGGAGCCTGGTGTCAATATTATTCCTCTTACGTAATACCCTGCTTTATTTGCTGATTGAATGGGCTTTTTCTGTTTTTAACTGAACTTGCCCATCAGATGCCAAAAAACCTTAGTGGTGAATTGCAACCTCCCCAGAAGAAAAGCAAACCTCACCCAGAAGCAAAAACAAAACAGCATCGCAGATTGAGATTTGCTATCTAAACCCAAACAATCATTAACAACAAATAATCCAGCAAAGAAGGTACAGCAAGCAATGGGCACTTTCCTGACACAGAAAATGAGCCTGGCAGGACAGAAAGACTGGGCTCTTCCTCTCTCACAAATGTGAATCACCCACTACATATTTTGTTTACCCTCCTGCAGGGAAAATGTTTTATTGATAAGGCCTCTTCTAAGTTTGTGATTACCCCCTAGGGCTGAGTTAGATTTGAAGCTGGTCAGTTTGACATCATGTCTAGACAGGCCCTTTCTTTGGCAAACACTCAGGGCACCTGAGACAGACCAGTGAGTCCAATAATGTGCAAAACAGGGCAGGAGGAACCTTTAGGGGCATGTTGGACACACTGAGGAGGCTGCACAGACACACTTACAGATGTGAGTTCCACAAGAATTCCTCTTACATGGGTGCATGTGCAGCTCTGCTATCCATGCCCTCTGCTATCCAGGTACCCAGCTTTGCAGTCTGGCATAATTAAAGCCCTATCCATGTTTCCTGCAAGCAGGCACACAAGCACAACCATGCACACAGTAGCAAAGTTGCCCTTGATGCCCACACATACTGGTAGCAACAGTGGGGCAGCTCCCCCATCTCTCTGCAGCAGTGGCTTGGCAGGGGTGATACACCATGCCAGTGTGTGATGATCCACATGGCACCTCCAGCTCTCTGCCCTGTTCCTGTTGCATGGGCATCTGAACCACTAGGGAAATCCTTCTGGAGTTTATAACCTCATGCTTTAAGGAAAACAAACTCTGAGTCAGTTCTTCTTAAAACACATCAGCTCTGGACCAGCTTCCCAAAGCTGGTGGGGGAAGGCACTTCCTGTGAAGGCTCCAGTCCCTTTTACAGCAGGTCCCTGGGCTCTGTGATACACACGTGGAGGGGCTGTGTCACAGTACATGCTTGCATGCAAACACCACCTATTTGCACATGAAAACAGTCCTACCTCCCTTGCCCTGCCTTCCTGCAGGGTAAGCTGCCCACAATCATCAGTGCTTGGTCTGTCAGCCCAGCACACAGGTCTGTCTCTCTTCAATCTCTGTTCACTGGTACGCAGGTATGAAAGGAAAGGGTGGAGATGTTGAGATTCCCCCAGGACAGCCAGGCACTACGATTGCCCTTCCCATCTTTCAGGCTCACATGATAAAGCTGCTGCCTGCAGACCAAGCCTATGCCAACTAAATTGTTATCTGGACCAACCAACACCCACAGGTCCCAATCCCTTTTGTGCTCTTCCTCTTTGATCTGAGTAGAAATCATCTCTGTGAAAACCTCTGGTATTTTTAGGCCAGAGTGGAGCTGAGCTGCCTGAATGGCTCATGGCTGGTTCTCTGCTTGCCCCTTGGGAACAAGGCCTGCAGAAGGCAGGGAGGAAAAAGCATGGTCACACCATGGGGCTTTGCAGCCGTCCTCAGCTGCCTGCGTACCACAAACAGCCTGTGGGCAGTTTATTCCAGAAATAATATAGACCTGAAAAAACTTTACGTATAGGAGGAGTTCAAAGGTTACTCAGAGCCATCTTTGCTAAGAAGTAGGACCGAAGACCTGAGAACAGCTTCCCCCTGGTCCTGGTTGGCAGCTGGCTGACTCAGCTGAACATCCATCAGGCAGTGAAATGCGATAATTGCCTTGCTCTGTGCTCCCCAAACCTGCCAACTGTGGCCAATGCCCACTGTTAGCAAATCCAACCCTCATTATCTGCTCTCCATCCCCATCTTTCCAAGGCGCCGAGCACTGCAGTGTGCAATTAAACACCCACCATCAAGTTGCTCCTAGGCCAATTTGTCATCGCCAGCATTTGTTTGGGAATGTTTGTTGGGAAGCACATGGTGGCGGGGTCAGTGGATGTTGTTGAGGTTTTTCCTCTTGTGCCTGGGGGCCAGAGAGCTTTGTGCGTTTCTCAGTATGTTAAACTCAATTAAAAAAAAATAAAAAAAACAACATCAGGATAACTTAAAGCAGATGTGAACACAAGCCTGAGACCCTTCTGAGCACAAACACGGCCATTTCATTGCAATTCCAAAACGCTTTGCTGGCAAGCCTCCCCTCCATGTCCTACATTCTTTCATTCCAAGGAAGACAAACAATTCAGACTGGAGCAGCAAGGCATGTTTTTCAAATAAACAGGTTCCCTCAAACAATTTTTGCCTTAGTGTCACCCCAATACATGCATTCCTCTCTTAAAGGATCTTCTGGGATAATCTAAACGACAATTTGTGTCACACCTTTCATTAAAGGTGTTCAAAGCACTGCCCATGTGAACCTCTCACATGGAAGCGTTTTCACCTTCATATCCCGAAACAGTATCTTCATGACCTGAAGTTACAGAGAAAATCTGTGACATTTGTGGATGCTAAAACCAGAAATTCTGTGGAATCTTATACTGTTGGAAGAGGAACATCACTGGAATATGAAGGGGGTCACCTGTTGGTAACTGGGGACTGATCCTCTGGAGAGCAGGTTGCATGGTCATTTCTGTTCATCACCACCAGGTCTCTGTTTTTTAAGGACAGATAAAGCCTATTTTATCTTACAGGTCTTTCAGTGGCTCAACTAGAGGAAGATTTTTGGACAGAAGTATAGTCTATTACCTGATTCACTTGCTACATTAATTTCATCTCTGTCATTTCTCTCTTTGTCCCTCAGACCAACAGCTGCCTTGTCCAAAGTCACTCCTTCCTTCCTTCTAGTTTCTAAGTTTCATACTTATTTTGCCAACTACTTCTAAGTCTGGTTGTGACTTCTTTGAATAATTCCGGGACTCTGCTCCAGCCCTGCTCATGAGTTCTCTTTAGCTCCACATTGCTCCACCTGTCTAGATGGGAAAAAACAAGAGCAAGTCTGGGAGGATTTTAGTATTTAGTTTTGGTTCATTATATGTTTTCCATATTCTCCTCTGTGAGAATGAACAGAGGTTGTCTCTGGAGAACATCAGAACAATTCCAAAATCTACATCTGAGATCCTGTTTCTCCTGGACCTCCCCCATATGAAGAAACAAAACCAAGGCAGACTCAGCTGTCTCCTTCTACCCACAGAAAGCAGACAGCCGGTACTGGCAATTTTCATTTCAAATCAAGATTGCTTGGAGATTGCCCTGTGTGGGCAATTTGAAGGATTTCTTATGCCTTCCAGTCAAATGACATTTACACTATTAAAATTGATTGTAAATAACACATGGTAGATGTAATAAATATAATAGTGCATGGTAACTAATAAATAGTAAATAATGAAATTGATTATTTCACACAAAATAAACAAAGAGGGATTAAAGAAAAAGAAGGAATGCCTTCTGCAACGTGAGGACAGAGGAATGGCCTGAGAACAAACAGGAGGTTAGTTCCCAGGTGAACAGTTTCCATCTATACCACTTTCTCCCCCACTACAACAGCTTCATCCTAGGTTTCAAAGGTGGATTAAGCAGGCTGATGTTCATTTAGAGAGACAGAGGTACAGAGGGTAATCAAGCACTGGAATGGGCTGCCCAGGGAGGTGGCGGATTCTCCGTCCCTGGAGGTGTTCAAGAAAAGACTGGATGTGGCCCTTAGTGCCATGGTCTAGTAACTGCAGTGGTAGTGGATCAAGGGGTGGACTTGATGATCTCAGAGGTCCTTTCCAACCCATCTGACTCTATGATTCTATGATTCTATGTGATGACTGATGAAGTTGGAGCCTAGGGACTCCAGTGGTAGGGGTGAAGCAAGAGGTGAGATGGCCTTCACAGCCCAGCCCTTACAGGAGGTGCGTGGTTGCATCCTCTAGGAACAGAAATATCTGCTTCACCCTCCTAATAGGATTTCCATATTACTCATGAGCTTAACATGGGAAAATATGTACAAAAATAAATTGATCATTCCAAATCATGATGATGAGAAATCTTTAAATCTCCCAAATCCCTTTAAATCCCTTTACAGGATTCTTTATTTCCCACAGTAAGTTCCTTTGGTTAATTCTGCCACTGAGTTAAGGTACCCAGAGGAGAAATAAAAAAGCTATTCTTGAAAAACATTTTTCTTTGACTGCTGTGCTTCATAGGACCTGAAAAACCAAGGGGCAAGTACCCCATATCAAGTACAGCTGCATAAACTTCCTGAGCACAAGAAATTAATCATAATAAAAGGCTTTTAAATTTTTTTTAATACACTTAGGTATCAAAGATAAAAGGGTTATTTCCCAGAATCGTTCCTGTTTGGCACAGTTCCTGATTGCTTAGATGAAGAACTTTTATTATTGAGCTTTTCATAACCTCTAACCTCAAAATCTGGGGAATGCCTTACATGGAAAATACAGAATGCTCTAAAATTGCAAGTGTTTCTGGCTCTGGTGTTCCTACACACCAATATTCATTCCTGCTCTTCAGCCACTCACCCCAGGGCCATGCAGGCAGCAGTGTCTGGAAGCTGCTCCCAAGCTGACTCTTGGCTTGTAGCAATGATTCTGAAAGTTGGATAGGACTGAACTAAGCAAAGTAAATCACTATATAAGCTTACCCATATTTGCCTCTACTTGCATAAGGTGGTGAATTGTGTGCTTAAAGGTTTCAAGCTTTTCTAGTATTGATTGATGTTTCAGAAATTCCCGCTGTTCGCTGCCAATATTGATTATGTGTTCTCTATATGGTTCTCCAACACAAAACTGTAGCTCCATTCTGTTGTATGAATGGAGAGGAAATGAGAGCTCAGTGCTTGTTGTCTGGAGCCAGCTCCTCGAAGTGACTTGGGAATGGCAGCCTGAACCTGAGCAGGGCAGTGTCCACTCACCAACCAGGCTGCAGCTGAAGCTGGTGCACAGGAGGTGGGAGGAGGCGGAGGAGAAATGCCCTTCTGCTGCCAAAACATGGCATGAACACAGACACTGCAGTCCCTTTACACCTTTGTTCAGCCTGAATCTTCAAGCAGCAGGGAAATGAAACCAAACTGAGAATCAGGTAGAAGGGAGTCCTACCCTGTTAAGGCTGGAGCATGAGGACAGAGAACGGGCAGCGCAGCTGGGACCTCATCAGATGACGTTGGAGCACACATCACACCAGCTGGTCCTGAGGCAGGAAGGTCAGGGGAAGCTGCCTCCATCCCCATCTGCCAGAGCTGTGTCCAGTCCCAAGCTGTCATTCATTGCATTAGTATTATTTCATCACGTACAAACACTGCTTCTAACTCCAAGCTCATCCTGTGGGCTATACAGGCAGAAAAATAAATGTTAGGGACATACTTGGTCTGTAATGGCCTTTAACATCAAAAACAAACATAAAGCTACTAAGTGCAAGAGGAGAAATCTCTATTTGGGGATGGAGGAAGACTTGCAGCTCAGTTCCATGGGGCATTCACTTAGAAGAACAGTCCCTTTGAAATTATCATGCAAATCTGGAGGCTTTTCAGCAATTGCAGCTAAATCCTTCAGGCTTTTGCACACAGAGAGGTTAATTTGGTTTCAAGCAGTATGGATTAAAAGCAGAACAGTTATTTCTGATTAATTCCCCGTGTGATCACTTCTATTTTGGAATAAAAATGCATAACTCTGAACCAACACAACTCATCCCTCACCTGCTTTAAGTACATGAAGAGCCAGTCAGTCTTTTCCAGCTGACAGTGTTCATAGAAACGGTTGGGAGCTGTCAGGAAATGTTTCACAGGCAGTCAAACCTTAAGTAGGTCAGAGAAACCACCTAAAATATGGGGTATTTACTAGACCAGACTTGGGTATTAATTGTGTCATTGACAAGTTCAGGATAACTCTGTTTTCTTCCATGACCCAACTTTTGATCTAACCCAGTGGCAGCACAAGAACTTGACCACTGACTTTAGAGGAAGTTTTTCCAACAGCTGAAGGAAAAAAGCATTATCAGACCTTCAACAATGATTCCAGAGGAGTCATTCACACAGGAAAGGGTGAGAGATTTGACCCTTAATTTCCATGTAACTAGTTTAATAACTTGTTATTTGGAAAGAAAGTTTCAGAGGAGGACAAGCACTGAAGATCTTGAGTTGCTTGTAATTTACTTTTTTAGATAGAATTTTGTTTAATCTGTTACAACAAGCAATGAAATGCAAACAGTGAGAAATCCAAACACTTCACCAGTCAGGAGACTAAAAGTGCAGAGAGATACCTTGACCAGTGAAGAGCAGCCGACAACAGCCAAAGCTGGAGGTATCAACAAACTACCTGTGAGTCCAAGGGACACTCCGGGGCCTTCAAATGGAAATATCTAGAAACTGGCCCCTGGGCTGCATTGCCTCCACACCTGTCTTCTGCTCAGGAGTGCAGCCTGCACCAGTTATGTGCAAATCTGTTCTTCTATAAATCATCAATTGCCCCCTGCAGAATACAGCCACCCCCAAAAGGGAGCATGGAAGCTGTGTGAGTGTTCATGGCAACATGCCAGGGCAGGCTAAGACAGAAGGTAAAGGAAAATTATCTAGGATGAAGTACCTGGTCCTGTAGCAACTCATTCAGACAAACTCCAGCAAACTCCTCCTGCCCTGAAGGCAGAACTTTTGCCTACCAAATTCACATCCACCTCTTACCACAAACTCTTTCCCAAAACCATGGGTTGTCCAAGCTGATCTCAGAGAGGCTAATCCTGAAAACTACTTTTTGAAATCTCCGTGTAGTGGATGAAGAAGGGAGGAATTAATTACTTGACTAAAATAAGCTGGAAGTTTTAGTCCAAAGCACTTTTCAAATTTCTGCTCTCCTTCTCAGGCTGGCTTGTTCCTGTGTCCTACAAGACCTTGGGATTTTTAATAATATGCATTAATAATCAATTTACAGATCTCTTGGGTCAGGCACCTTAGACTATTAGGTAGAACAAGTAATTTGAAAAATAAAATTAGGATCCTTGGGCAGTAGACACCATATAAACATCAGTCCCATCAGTCATTGTTATTTACTGCTTGTGAAGCACAGCAGGGTAGACAGAATAGGGCAAGAGAGGGCTGGTCACCAGGCTGCAAGTGAACAGAGTTGCCAAGCTATAAATATGCTGATGTATTTTTACATTTGTTGTGGCAAAGTCAGGATGGTCGTTGTGATGCTGGAACGTTGCTGGGGCTGTTTTCTAATTATAATTAGATTCTGTTACTTTTCCAGTGTCATTATCAGAGACACAGTCATGTGTGCTTGCTTTTAAATGCTGCTGGCCCTGCTAATTATTCTGGGCACAAGGGAACTCCACAGGCAGAGGGGAAATAATTCCAGTCCCAGGAGCGCCTCCTTCAGATGGTGGGTACTGCTCTCTGAAACCATCATATTCCACAGCAGGGACATGATGGAAGATGCTGTGATTGATTTTTGGATGCCAATTTCAGCAAGCAGCCCTCCAACCACACAGCTCAGGGGCTGCTGGAAGTGTCTCTGCAGGTGCTCCACCCTTGCCCTTGCATGCTGGTGCCCTCACGTCTGTGGGCTCTTTTGTGCCTGTAGATTCAGAGGCAGGATTTAAAAGGAAAACCTACTGAAACATTTTCAGAATACGAAAATAAATGACACCTGTCCTTAGAAAATGACTTGCTGAAGCAGCCACACTTGAATGTCTGTGCTTTATCAGAGTGCCTGACCCTGAAAGGGCTTTTGTTCTGTCTTAAAGCCCCCTGGATCCGTATCTCAAAAGTACCACCACGGGGACCTCCCCAAACAAACTCCAGTGAGCTGCACCCATGAAAATCAGGACCCTGGACTTTGTGGGTGTAGCTGATGTGCGGAAGGCATCCAGCTGAAGGCACTAGAGGACTTACTGAAGCAGTTCCTCATCTACAAATCCACAGGAAAGTGGAATTAAATGATGGGACTTGACAGCTAGGGAAAACCATGCTGTCTCTGTTTAATCTTCCAATTAGGGTAATACAACCAAGGCAGGGGCAGGAAACAGCCTATACAACACTTCAGGACTTTTTTTCCTGGAATTGTGTGCTAGCAGTCGCATTTCTGATATTAAGCAAATAGTAGGAAGAAAATGGAGACGGTTCTGTACAAATGTATGAACACTGCCAGAAACTTTTGCCACACAGCCCCAGGCACTGCTGTGCTGATCCAGTTTGGTTAATGCTCAGGTGCTTCACCTCCTTAATACCAAGCCAGGAGACTCCAGATGCTGCATCTGATGCCATTACCAGGATGCTTCCCATGCTGTGCAGTGGCCTCTGCAACTGAAATGTAAAGATTTATGGTCCATCAGACCCTGCAAACTTCACTGTATTCATTGAGATGTATCTTTAGGGCTGATGTGTTCCTTTATGTTGTGTCAGAATGAATTGTTGGAGCTTCAGAGGGAAAAAGCTTTCAGGATCACACATGGTATTGCTCTTATCAGCTGCAGGCTCTTCTTTACACGACCTGTCTGTGTGTCAGAGGAAGAACTGACTGACTTGACCCTTGCATTCAAACTTCCACAATAAGTATTTATGGTTTTCCCCATTTACACTGACTTTATATCCAGAAAACAAGGCATTAGGATCCAGTGTATTTGTTCCTTCTCTCAGCATCAAGTCCTGAATTCTATCTTCCTTTTTATCAATAGCTCTTCCCCTTCCTGATGATGACCCATTTCAAACATTTGTAGATTGTTTTAAAGTCACCTTTAAATCACTTTGTGTATACCAGGTATACTTAGCTCCATTAATCTTACTTTGTATTTAGCTGCCATACTGCAAGGCAAGATGCTCCCATCAAATAACCCTTCACCTTCCCAGCTCTGTTGGAACAATTACCCTCCACCCAAGGGACCACTCACCTCTTCAGCCCAGGGTGCTCCACAGGTGTGTGCAGGACAGGGTGATGGAGGAGAGCATTTCACCCCACTTTACAGCTTGGAAATAAAGGGAGACAATCCAAAATAATATTTTTTTGCTTTTAAGAAAATTATATTCATCCTCTAAAACAGGAAAGCTAATTAGCTTGGCTGCTCTGACAGCATTTTCTCTTGGGAAAATAAAGTTGCACTCCTTCAGCATTCAGAACTTTTTAATCCTGGTGCCAAACGCATTTCTCTGAATTAATATTGGTGGAATGAAAAGGCTTTCTTTTCTGCTTCAGCCTTCTCTCCCAGGATAAATCTTTTTGGAATTTGCTTTATATATTGTGCTTTTGAATGTTCTTTTAAATGTTAAAAAATGACTGTGTGAGAATGTCGCTTTCTCATTACAAAAATTTACTACATATTTTCCCCCATTGTTACCAGTACAGTTCCAGCAGTGTTAACAATGGGAACCCTAGAGCAAATGGTCTGGCACCAGCACTTGTCATCTAACTATGGCTGGTCAAAAATGTTTTTGAAAAGTGGCTTGTTTTCAGTAAGCACTTCCAAACGGTTTTTTAAAACCTAAAAAAAATAAATAAATAAAATCCAGTGTTTAGTTATATTTTAATCAGAATGCTACTGAGGGGTTTGTGAGTTTTTTTGGGAAAAACCTATGTTGGAGAGTAAAGGAAAGTATGTGTCTTATCACCTGCCTTTCTCTTGACTGGGGGAAGGAAGTTAACAAGAAGAAAAGAGGAGGAGGGCATGATTTTCCTAATCAGAATGAAATTGAACAGTTCTTTTAATTCAAAATTCTTAACAAAATGGGAAAAACTCATAAATCTTGTGATGTCTTTTTAAAATTCATTTTAGTGTGTATTCCTTTTTTTTGTATCACAGAAGAGTATCAGTATCATATAGTCCATCATGACAACAGTGTGCAAACAAGTTTTCAAGTTTGCAAGAAGCTTTCAACACTACAGGTAAGGTGCCCTCAGCTAAATTCAGCAAAGGCAGGAAGTGTTTAAACAGTGTTTCTAGCACTGGTGGAAGAAGCATAACAGCAAAACTCTCTGGTGAAAGCTCTACAGGGAACCAGAATGATCCCCTCTGATATGAAAACTTAGTAATCTACAAAAGCTGCTTCTGTTAATTGGAAACCACTGCTACTTTTTTTTCCCCTTTTGCAAATACTTAGATTTCCTTTGTTACCACAAATCTCTGCTGTAACTAAAACACAGCAAAAGCACATGCTCTGAAATCCCTCAGCTATGCCTTCTCATAGCCATGGAAACTGAGTTTTGCATGCCCAGGACAAGGAGAGATGGATTTGTTAGGGTTGGTTTGGTTGTTTTTTTTTTTGCAACCTGTCACAAAGTTGATTTGCTTCTCGTGAACATGCAAATCAAGAGCCTCGACTGAGACATATTTTGCTTCAACTCAGACCATTTATTTCAACTCACACCTGGGCACGACCAGAGCTTGACTGGACTCCCTCAGTGAATTGGTTTTTATGCTCTTCTCATAATGAATTTAAGTCATCAGCTGTTAATACTTCTGCAAACCTACTGCTTCCTTCCTGGTGTTAGACAAGGTTTCAGAGGACCCAGTTAATACTCACAGCTCAATCCAATTTAAGTAGAGGATTTTGAGCTCAATTAGATTGCTTACTGGCTGCTTCTGAACCTGAGCTGGGACTAAACTGTGTTAGGACCTTCCACAGGGTCAGACTGAAATAACCCAAGACAGTCAGCACACCTGAATAAAAGCCCTGCTCTGCTACTGATTTAATGCTCTACATTCCCAGTGGTCCTGTGGAGACGCCTGCATTTGTGTAAGAACCTACTCATTTACAATGAAACCCCTTTTTCTTTTCTTTTTTTTTTTTTCATGCAGACATAAAGTGATGTTATTAATAGTTAGTGATCTACTGTGCTTTTCATCTGAGGATCTCTCTCAAAGCATTTTAGGAGACTGAATCAATTTTCAAAACACTCCTATGTAATCTTATCCCCATTTTACTGGAAGGAATACTAAGGCAGTGGGAGGCAATTTTCCCAAGGGTTCATTGGTAGTGTCAGAAATAGAGCCCTGGACTTGTGCTCCAAATATAGCTGACATTCTCATCCCATGGCTGAAAACTGAATGCAGGAGTCCCCCCTTTAATGCTGAACATACCTCCTGCCTGCTGGTCTAGGCTTCCGAAACGGCTGCCTGTTGCCATGGCAACTGCAGTTCAGATCGCTGGACCACATTTGCTTCAGTTACATCAATGCAAATCGTGAGCAAATTCATTGAAATTAATGGAGCTACCTCAGATTTCCATGTGCGAGGGAGGATATAGAGCAGAATTAGTCCCTCTGAATCTGATATAAGAAGGTGGTGATCTCTTTGGGGTGGGAAAAATTACTTTGATCATTACAGGGGGGAAGAGGATGAAGGAGTAAGTAAATCTGAGAACTTGACTTTGGGGTGACCTGACATTCTCAGACCTACTTGTGACCATTACCAATAGAAGGTCTTGGCATTCCCAAACAAGTGCACTGCTTCTTCCCTTGCACTGAGCAAAGACCAGATCCATGCTTTTACTGTGAGAATAAGGCATGGTGGAGAATGGAGTCTAAGAGTCTACAGACAGAATGTGGAAAGGACCAGTTTGTGCTTCTCTTTGCAGGACTGGTCCCACAGGGATGAGGGAGCCTGCAACAAATCCCCCGGTTGCCTCCCTGTGGCCTCTTTCTGGACGGAAAAGGAATGCCTGATGGAACGGGAACCTGAATGAACAATTACTTCAGTGTCTGCCACAACACCACGAGGACCTGAATTGTTGCTTACCAGGGAAAGGGAGGAAATGTGGGAGGCAAGACATGAAACAGAGGCACCTCTTCTAGCAATAGTAACCATCACCCCAGAGCTGCCTCGTTACCCTCCAGCAGCTCAGCTCTCTAGGCCAGAGGACAAAAATGGGGCTGGCAGAGCCAGTGTCCCCTCCAGTCACACACAGCTTTGTGTGCAGTGAGAGCTGGGGGCTGGCACCGGGGCAGTAAGAGTATGCTATAGCACAGGGAAGGGGCATCTCAAAGGCCTGGAAGTTGGTTGGACACCCTGCACTTGTGCTAAGGCATGAAGTCTAATTTGAGATAAACTTCTATGATGCTGGAAAGCAAACCCTCCTGTGTCCAAAATTGAGCAAGCAGCTACTGTTTCATACAGTTCACAAAGATACTGGAAATATCCTCCTATAACGCTCAGTCTTGCACACTCTCAGGGGATATGCTGTTAATCTTGCTGCACCTCAAATACTTTAATCTACAGTTATTTAACTTCGGAAATTAATACTCAAACTTCCCAAGCTGCCAGCCACGCAGATTAAATTTTTCCTGAGCACCCAAGGGAAACCCTCCGGATCAGGTAGATTCAATACTCAAAGAAGGTGTTACCACCATGGCAAAACTGATGCAAATTTTCTGAGTGGAACTCCTGAACTTCCAAACAGGAGCTGGGAAGCCCGAATGCAGCAAGGTCTGGCACCATCTGCTGTTCCTTATGGCAAAAATCCTGCCAAGCTTTCAGAACTGTTTATGAGTTTGTGCTGCAAAAAAAATTGTCCTGATCTGGGGGCAAGGGGCACCTGGCAGTGCCACTGGACAGGGGTAGGACTCAGCACCCAATTCGGAGGACCACAGGCAGCATTCCAGGGACCATTGCAAGATCGATCCTTGCGTATGTTGAGCATGCTGGAAAGATTGGCTTTGAAAAGCAGAGCTGACCACAGTAAACATTGTGGCCTAATAACATGGTGACCCTGCTCAACATCCCAAAGCTGGATCTGGGCTGTGCACAGTCAGCCAGGTCAAGTTTTGGATACGTTTCAAAAGCGTCAGTATTTCTTGCGAAACATTATTATTTTGCCCACCTCAAAATAAGAGTTCAATGCTCTGGGTCACTCTCTCACCACGTGCTAAAATTTGTATTTGTCACATCATTTTACCATGAGCCTGACCTGATTTCAAGCTTTTGAAGAAATCTCCTCCTACGCATGAACATGAGGTTCAGGCTGAGGGTCCAAGGTGAGTGCTTTTCATACCTTCTACTGGAACAGATACCAAGCAAATAATGACCAAAGATAATGCAGAAATTAAGTTTCTATGTGGTGAACATTTCCAGTGTCTTAGTTCCAGTTATTGGGAAGACATGAATCACAATTTTTTTTTTTT
>VYXB01008425.1:758419-776369 GCA_013397135.1 Pachyramphus minor
CGATTTTCCAAGTCAAAAGATTGGGAAAAAAGCTTGAAAAAGCAACTTAAAATATAGTTGTCACAAGATTAATGACAAATTGTTCTATTAAAAACAAATTTATGATTTTTATGTCTGCTTCATTACATTTGTGAAGGCTCAACATATAAGATTTAAGTCCTTGATGTCAGTAAAAGCACAGATGCTACTACTGTGAGACAGCAATATCTATTGATGGAGGATAAGGGCAATAAGCCAACTTCTCCCCTTAGTTTAGACCACATTAATCTCCCACACAATTCCCTTCAAGATTTATACTCAAAGAATGGAGAGTCTCCACTGGTTCAGGAAATCTTGCTACTCCACGTGATTGCCATAATTTGAAGGGGTAAAATATTTACAAGGAAAGGCAAAAATTCTCAACATTTCTGTTTGCTGATTAGTGTTAAAAGTTCAGAAATTAGATAGTCATATTAATATTGGAACCACACTTTGTAAATAGCTACTTGGAAAAGGACATTGCTCCAGTAAAAATGGGATTATTTCTAGGTCTGATGGAAACATCAAAGAATGAATACTTCCGCTTCCAGGTGACACAAATGCCCATTTTCTCAGAGATTTTGGAAGAGGACTATTTGAAAATTAAAGTCACAATAGTTTCCAGAATGAGCTTCTGCTCCACACAGAAGTTTTCACAGACATATCTCTGCTGTGCACTGTAGGCAATAGCTCAGACATTGCAAGTCTTCTGTGTCTGAGAACGGCAATGAACATCCTTTAGATCTCTGTTTTACCAGTACCTTTGGAAACAGAAGTATATCACAGCAAAAAATAGAGAGTGAACAGGTAGCATCCAAACTACAGAGTTTTCTAATTTTGTCCCCCCAGGCATCTCTGACCATGACCCTTCACCAGGATATCTCACTGGTCATCATCCCCATCCCTCATGGCCACCTGCAGAAGCTGAGAAACAGCACAGTCATATTAATTCATTGAACTGAGGTTATAAAAGGAGCTTTGCAAAGTCAGAAAATATAAGAAGACTAAGACATGACCCTTCTGTCAGAAGGCCTGATACCAGTGACTTTACTGTTTGCTTTTGCTGACGCTGTCCTATTTTTTTCGGTTACTGTTCACTGACGTTTTCCTGACTGTGTAACTCTGTTCCCAGGGGCACAGATCAGTTGTGGTAACAATCTGGACTCAAGAGGATGGGAGCTGAAAACTCTGTGTTAGCTAAATATGTATACAGTTTGGTTTGCATAAATGAACTTTACCTGTAAAAGTCAGAAGTGCACAGCACATTGGGGTATGTAAGTCCCTGACTGCCTCTCCTCGCTAATGAGACAGATCAACAAAGCAAAAACATCCACAGACAAACCAGGGCCTAATTACATGATTGTGCCAAAACTGAAGAGCCATAAAAAGGGAGCAGCAGTAGCAGCAGTAAATTATCTCAGCTGCTGCATTAAAATAGAAAAGAAAGTGTTTGCCTATCATGTTCTCTAGCATGGCTTTCACTTGCTTGAGTTGGTAATTTGCCTGCTTTGCATAGCTCTTTGGCTTCGAGAATTCAAAGCTCTTTTTCTCCTCACAGTCAAAACCCATCCTGTCCTCTCTCCATGGTTCCAGTGTGCAAACTGCACCCAAATGCAGCACAGCTATGCCCTGCATCTGCACCATGTGATGGAGAACCCTGCAGAGACTCCTCAGCTTGCTGAGACCTGGCAGGGTGAGTCCATACTGTGGTTTCACATGGGTAGAGTTAAGTCAGGCACTAGCCTGACATGCCATTAGTCTCCTTAGAAGAGAGTCTATTGTAGTGAAAAATCAGATTCAGATGAATTAAAGTCAGTCTAACCTGGGTGCTTAGAGGGAGGAGGAGGATGCTGTGGAACCAGGAGGCTTTGCTGAATTTCATGTAAGTTTCTAGTGAAACCAAAGTTTGGTGAAACCTGTTAATCTACACAAAACAATTTTCTCGCATAAGGAACCAGGATATAAATGGTGCCTTTCCTCAGAGAGAGGCCAGGTGGGTTAACTCTCTTTTACTTGCAGTGAAGATCAATTGCCAGAAGCTGTAAAATCAGTCAGAAATTCACAGTCCCATTCCACAAGCATTTGGTCTTCATAATATATTCAACATAGAAATAAAACAAAGCAATAAATGGTCAAAAAGGGGGGAGCTAAAATCTCAGTGATCAAAATTACGTCAAAGCATAAACCCAATAAAGAAGGACCTGCCTGTCACACCACAGCTATTCCCCTCACTCTTCCTCTGGTGCGGGGCCTGACCTACTTGATACATTTTCCTACACTAAGGCCCCAGCACTAAGTATCTTAGACCCCTCAAATCGCATTCCAGACTTATAATTGCAAAGCAGCTGTCAGCCTGAGCCCTGCCACCAAACCTCCCCATCTGTTCAGCCCATCTAGCATTACAGCAGAGGACAGCATGAAGGCTGAAACTGTATCGTATGTGGAGACAGGACCTGCAGCACTGCCCACAGGGCCTGATGAGATCACTTGCACTTTCACCGTCTTGAAGTCTCACAGGCTTCAGAACAGTGTGGGCAGAGGCAGATCAGAAGAGGGGAGACGGGACACTGCAGAAGGATCAAATTCTGCAATGTGACTCTGGCAGCTGAGTCAAAAAGACAGACATCCTTAGCTTCACTGGGGAGGAGATGTTTGACTTCTGGCAGGGTTGAGAATCATTTGAGAGCCCCTTAGAGGAAAACCTGATACCCTGACTTTCCCCAAACCCTCCCCTCCACATCTCTCACTATTAACTCTTTCTGTAGCTGTTGATTTTACATACTGTTAAATCATCTGATCTGAAATGTATACCTTGAACAAAAGCCCTTCCTGATATTTGTGTGCTATTGCTTAGTGAGTGCATTGACAGGGGAGTACCCATCTGAATCAAACAACATAGGTGCTATCCTATAGTCTTTTCCAATAATACTAGCAAAACTCCAGATGAAAACTGATCACTCTTCAATCTCAAGAAGAGCCAGTAAGTGGAGAGGAAGGACTTCAAGATTTGACTGATCTGCACTAATTCAGTTTCAGGGGAACATACTGTATTTTGTCCAGCAGCTGGAAGTGCTTTGACTTGTTATGTTGCTAACACAGACCTTGAACAAGGAGTGCATACAACCCATATCTCCTGACTCTCAAGACTTTTAGATCCTCCCTAACCCCAATTCCTAAGCCAGTGCAAGCAGTCAGGAGGTGCTAAGAAGATGTGAGGAACAAAGCATGGTGCCATTCCCCTCCCACTGAAATGAAGAAACGTGCTGTTGCCCTCTCAGTACCACCCATGCTGAGTAAGGGTGCAGGCAGCTCTGTGACAAGTTCCAGTGGCCCTTGTGCTGACAGACGTCCGTGCTTAGGACTACTGGGGTCACTTCCCCTACCCTGCCTTCCCTGCTGGGCTCTGCTCCTTTAACCCTGCTGTTTGTGCCTCCAGGTGGCCTAAGATCCCCAGTTGCTCTCAGGGTAAACAAAATGTTCCCTGCTGACCTGCCTAAGAAGTTCCCGCAGGCTGTGACTTATGCCTGAGAGACCCAAACCCATAAAACAAGCAGCCTCTGACTGACTGGAGCTTCCCACCCCACACTCAGCACAGCCAGGATGCTCCATGACCTGCTGTGGCAGCAGTGCCACAGTTTGCCTGCCTTGTTCCATGTGAGATCCCATGTTGCCAGAGTGACTGTGCCCCCGAGCACTTGTGCCCACCATGTGCGCGCACACGTGCGAGTGCGCCGGCGGCCCAGAGCGCCAGGCTCCCACATGGCAGCAGATTGGAGGCAGGAGCCAACGTCTCACAAATTCATTTCCTGGCAGAGCTTGGATGGGGGAAGGGACAAGCGCTCTTTGTCAGCCCACACAGTTTCACTGAGTCCCAGCCTGGATAAGCCAAACCTCTTAAAGGCACAAATTGAGTGTGCTGCCGGCGGCAGCTCTGCCCTAAGTCCGCTGGACCAGCTGGCACGAGGGCAGCTGTGAGTTCAGCAGCTGGGCAGGAAGGGTGGTGACGCACGGTGCTATATCCAGAGATTTGCTTTATCATTTTCTGTTTTAACCTCTGAGCCTTTGGATTCTGAGGGCCAGATCCTGAGCTCTGGACACGCTCTCCCTGCACAGCCCAGTCGACACTGATACAGCTGTTGGTGATGATTCTCATCAAGAGCATGCACAGGATGCAAGAAAACCACTCATTGCCTGAGTGGACTATCCCTCAAAATCCTCCTTTGATCCATCAGACTTTGGAGCTACGTAGGCAGAGATGTCAGCTGGGATTTTCCATCTGGGGCAAAGCAAATCCTTTCTGCAATTTACCTGCAACACGGTGGGAAGGCTGCAGTTTGATATTTTCCCCACTCTGTACATAGTTCCTCCCTACCTACACATTGGCATATTCAGAAGGTTTTGCAGCCTATCCAGAAAAAAAATACCCACTGCAGTATGAGGATACTGCCTTTCTGAAACCCCTAAGTTAAAAAGGGCAAACATTTCCTAGGTTACTGGTGGAATCCCACTTTTGACTCAGGAGACCTCTAATCTCGGACTGCTGGAAGACTGGAATATATAGGATCACTCTGCACCTCACCCAACTCTCTGTCTCCACCAGTGGCTAGGGCTAAAGACAGGGTACATAGCAACACAGATTTTTAGCCTAGCCCAGAAAGTCTGTTCTTATAACTAATAAAGGTGTATATTTTACTGCCTGGACAGCTGTTCGCTCCATACATGCCTCCCTATTTCAAAGTGGCAATAAGGAGCAAAGCTGAAAGGGCAACATGTCCTTTACTCTAGATCTCCAGCCAAGTCCACAGGCACAGGTTCCACTCACAGACAAGCAGGAATGGTCATGTGGACACTCAGGATTTCAAAGCATTTGGGCAGCCACACATGTAGCAACACGTGAGAAATCTGCCGTGTAAGATGTGGTTTGCGAGCACGTGTAGACTGACATCTCCAAAACGTGCCAGGAAAAACCATGCACCACCTTGCATCGGATTCAGACTAATAGTTTTGGGTGCAGCTCTTCATGGGGTACTTGCAGGATGTCTTCACCATGAAGGCACTTCACTGAACAGAGCATTGCTGTCTTTAGCCTGGAAAACAGGATGATGGAGCAACACAGCACTCAGCTGTGCTGTGCCCTTAGAATCGTGAGGGTCATATATGGTGACATCCACCTCAGTTCACCATAAATGCATTAACTCAGGACTAATTATTCAGCTCCTTCCCTGATGATTCCCGAGGGGCCAGCTTTTGTTCTGAACATCTTATATGTCCACAACAGTCTAAGGCAGATACTGTGGGTATTGTCTATTGTGCATTCACTGTACTCTATAAAGGCATATGTAGTCATCTCACATGGAAAAATATTACTGAGGAGAAGGCAGTTTGAAATTCTCACGTATCAACAAGTCATGACACAGCCCAGTCTCCAACTGCCTGTACTTGGCTGGCTAACACACAAATAAGAAAAATCTTTCTGTCTTCTACAATGGGATTTTAGCTCATCTTAACCATCTGTTTGATTTTTTTTCTCTCATAACAACAAGCACTTTTTTGGAAAATTCCAAGGGTATCTATCTAACCAGTCCTCATAAGTCTTTATCACCTCGATTTCAGAAATGGCATCTTTCCTAAAGACTAGGAATAGTAATTTTCACTGATATAAAATATACGGTTTTTAACTGCTCCCTTGACAGCAAAGTTTAAACTGGCAGTTTTATAATGAATGCTGGAAGCTGAAATTAGATTGCTTGTTCAATAAATATCAAGAGCGATCGACCGATGCCAGAGCAAGATTTCACAATTTTGTATTTTTACTATCAAAAATACATTTTCTTTCTAGCTCCCCAAAAAGAAAGGATAGAAAAGGAAGTCTGGAACTGACCTACTTTCATTGCCAAATCAGCCTGTTATTGAGCCAAAAGTATTCTATCAAATTTCTTATTGTTCTTAGCAGAGATGCTATTTCTATGAATTCAGAATGATTTGGGAAAAGCAACCTCTTATTTTGTGACCTGCAAATTTTTATACAAGTCTTTCAAACAGTTCCAGAGCACACATACTTAGGAAATTGTCCCTGTGAGACAATTTCTATAATCTGCTTGATCTTTCCCACTTATGAAAGTGATAGTGGTTACAGCTGCAGCATACAAGCTTGCCAAATGTCAGGCTTTTATCTATAGCCCCCTTAGTATTTGATAGTTTTTCTAATCCCCAGCTTCTAATTCATATGATAAACAGAGAATTTCTGCTTGGGTAAAAAAATAAGAAAATATTTTATGTCTCCTGATTGCAAAGTGCAGCTTCAAGTTATGAACCCTGGAGAGTAGAACAGCAGACGATAAATGAAAATAAGTAAATACTCTTTACTATTTTTAAAATGTAAATGCAAATCTCACAATCTTCTGGAGCCCTATGCATGATGTGAGTGAGTGCTAGGAGTTGGGGGTCAATTAAATAAGCTCATTCCCAAACATCTTACTGAGAAACAGGTTGTTTTTACCCATCTTGAATTACCTCCTTTCTCAATTCAAGAGTTCACAGGCAGGAACTACTTTTCTGGTGAGATGGTAGAGTTTGGGGAGCAACCTTTTAGGCAAAAGTGTCCTTCTTCCTGCTGCCTGAGAATGCACATGCTGTGCCCAAAGCTCTCCAAGTCCCCACTGCTCTAACCCTTGCCTTTCATTCCAAGTTTGATCCTCAGCCTGGGATTAAAAATTTCTACCTACTGATGTCAGCTGCTAACTGAGTCACGAGAGGATCTGAAAAGCAACACATGAGTGATCTTCTTGAGTAAGGAGGGAGAACTCAGGACAGCCTCCCTAACAGCCAGAAAAAGCGGGAGGCTCCCACCAAAACATTGTGACACTCAGATAAAGATGGGGGGAAGGGAATGGAACTGGAGGTAGGATTACTAGGGAAGCTATCCATCTCCCTGGAAAACAGAACCTCAGCAGAGCTTGGCCTTGACTGACCCCAGAGAGGCACATCCACAACAAGCTACACTTAGTCAGATGTCTCACAAAGATCAGCAGCTCTAAAAATTAGCAGCAATTTTAAAAGAGCACACACAATAATTTTTGCAAAACCCTTCCCAAAGTGTTTCTTTACTGTCTTATATACTACTTGTTTCTTAGGAGAAGATTTTGACTCCCCCTCCCCATGTCTAAGAAGACAGTAAACATCTGACTGTTTCACTGCTCAGATCCCCTGTCAGGATCCTGTTCAAGTCGTGATTAACCCATAAATGCTTTGCTGGAACAAAGAATGTGCCTAGCATCCTTCACTTGTGTCTTCAGAAATTTGTTTCTGCAGCCAATTTCCTTGCACATATGTACAGATAACAGAGAAAATGTACCTGGATTTTACTGTAAGAGAAGCAGAAGGGAAGCAGAGGGTTGTCAAATGACATGTACAAAAAATCAGATGCAGCTTCAGGACACTGTCTTTAAAATACCTCTTTTTTCCTTGTCTTTCCAATTTTTTTTCCATTTTGGCTTTTAAGCCAGCCTACACAGAGCACAATCCCTTTTAAAATCCCAGCAGGAACTTAAAAGAAATTCAAACTCAGCTTGTTGAGATCAGGTCTCAGCCTCACAGACTTCTGAAGCAAAGTTGTCCTCTTTTCAGGCTGTCAGATGCACTACACAACAAATTCAGATATTTAGGGTTTTCCAGGTGCATGGGTCAAATTGATAGCAACCAGAACTGTCCCAGTTTATTGGGATGCCTGCCAACTCTAACATCACATGTTCAGACCAAGCATGCAGCACAAAATGCATTTCTGATGGCCAGATCTTTTAGCAAGTGCTTTAGCATCAAGAGGAAAACACTCCTGTCCTCTCACAGTTTAGGCTACAGATGGAATACAGAAATCTTTTCAGATCTGCTGGATAGACAAAAGCAAACTTGCACAGTGCATCATGGGCACCTGTGCAACCCAGCAGTCTGGGATGCTAGGGGAACAGGTTGATCCTGGGAGTGCTGTTAGACAGGCTGGAAACAAACAGCTAAGGCTGAGAGGAATCCTCCTGTAGTTTACCTTACCTCCACAATTACCTTAGTATTTGTGGGGGGAAATGCAAACACCCTTATTTGTGCTCTAAGACATTTGTGAGCAACTGCTGACCCCAGCAGAAGCTGCAGCTGTGCACTGCTGTGAGCAGTGGACAGAACCAGACTTTTTTTTCAGCTCAGTATTCCTATTTTTGTGCCTGAGCATTTCCAAAGCACCATTTTCCATTAAATTTTTCGGGGTACAGTGTTTCTATAAATGAATCCAGAGCTCAGAAAGAGCCCTGAGGGATCATGAAGAACATCTTCTGTATCTTTAAGTACTACAAACTCATGTTATTGCCAAGCGCCTGCACCATGGACCCAAAGAAACATGGAGATATTGATGCTGCACACACCTACACAAAAAGTTCCATTTTTAGGCATGTGTGCACATGTGCTCCTTTTGCACTTTGAAGGGCACAGGATTCCCAGGTCTCTCAGCTCAGTCAGTGCAGTCCCACAACTCAGTTACCTGATCCTGCAGCTATGGAGCCACACTTGTGTGAAAACTACATACAGGCCCAGGCTCTCACCAGGAGCTTGCAGTGGGTGTCTTATGGCAAAGAAAAATGTTCTGTTTCCCCAGGCTAATTGCACACTTGTGATCCCCAAAAAGAGCAGCCAGGCGAAAGCTCCATCACGCTGACTGCTTTGTGCTTCTTTTTTTTCCCTCCCCTTTTTCTACAAATACGTAATTTACTCTGTTTGAGGGAGCATCTTGAGTGGGTATCTGTCAGTAACAAACTCCTTCTGAGACCAGCTGGAGTAGTACGTGCTGAATGCAAAGACAGCCCACCTTCCTTCCAAGCAGAGCAGGCAAAGGAAGGGCCCTTGGTGGGGACAGGGAGTTCAGCCGGGCTCTGGCGCACGGTGGTGGCACCATCCATCCCTCCTCCTCCCTGCACTGCTTGAACATTCTGTGCTGCTGCTGCCTGGGATGTCACCAGGAATAAGAATAGCTGTCAGATGAAATCACTGCCTGGGTGGGATCTGCTGAACCTACGACGCACATTCTGGGCACCCAAGTCAGGCCCGGGAATCTGTGCAAGGAAGAGATCTAACTGGAGTGGCTGCACATGGCAAATCAGCTTTGGGGCTGTAGGAGGAAATATGTCCTGCCCTGTGCCAAGAGGGCTAGAGGGGGTAGGAGGAGGAGACATACAGACTCCTTTTGCTGCTAATGCATTTGTAGCATAACTATTTAAGTTCCCAGAGGATGAAGTGATAGCTATTGTTGACAAAGCATAACTTTGCAGGACAGGAGCATAGTGAGTCTGTGGGCACTAAGCAGTGATGGTCAGAGGGATGGCAAAGGCTTTTTGCTGCCACCCAAACATCCAGAAAGTGGCAGGCTTTATCTACTACCCCTTGCTGTTGACAGTCTCCACTGCAATTCCAGCTTCTGGGGAGAAAAACCTGAATTACTTCTCTCTAACAAAGTCCTCCCAGCTGCTGGCACTTGATGGTGCCATCCATGCATTATCTTACCTAGCCTGGGCTTAAGAATATTCTTCCAAACTGTCCTTCCATGGATTACTGGTGGGCACACAGCTCAGAAAGTGCTCATTGGGCCCATCCTCTCAGCAAAGCAGACATATCAATCCACATTCCTAATAGCTTATGAAAGGCTTGGCCTGACTTGTCTGCACACCATGACTACATTTCACCAGTGGTTCACCAGAACTGTACCCCACATCACTCTCCCAGACATGTGAAATCTCAGGGGGAAAAACCACAGAGTGGTAAGCAAACATACGTGTTGAGAGGATAAGGGAAGGGAAGCCGTGTATGGACACTCTGCCTCTCACTTGCAGGTTGTTTTCATGTGAAAATAAGAGCAAACTTACTCCACGCCTGCAGTGTCAGCCACAACTGTGTCACCACCAATTCTACGTGTGCTGATGTCTATCACATTTTCTGTTGATCTCTTTTCCTCCCACTTTAAATATTTTTCCTGTCACCAAGAGTTTTTGAAAACCACGCTGTTTTGGAAACTGGGTTTCTTACATACATTTGCCACCTGCTTGTGAGTGGAATGCTAAATTTTTATGAGTATTTACTGCTGTGCTGTACATTAGTATGGGGAAAAAGAAGCCCCACTTGCCCTTGCTCTGACCTTTGGTGACTGTGGCACCATGACAAAGATGCACCTCTGAGTGGCTTCATTCATGGCTGACTGTTTAATTAGGCAAAGTGGCACAGTTTAAACAAACTTCCCTTGACTGTGCTCACTGAATGAATAGTAATCACCATAACACTGTATTATAATATCGTGTCTTTCACCCCATGCTTTGACAATGCTTCACAAGGGGTGGGCAGTGTATTTACCTTTATGTTTATGAAGATAAGTGTGGAAAAAGTGAAGTATAACCAGGTGAAACAGTTCTGCACAAGACATTGCTGGAGGCAGTAGAACCCAATGGGAAACACTGCCAGGCTCTGACTCCAACCACTACCTGCTACTTCTCATGCTGACAAAAAAACCCCGGATGCTCCCAGACCTAACCTCAAAGTGTGCTGCTCTCTTAAGAGAATCTGGACACCAGCACTGTTCTCTTACTGTCACTGAAATAGAGGCAGTACTGTGGTTGTGTCTGTTAGCCTAATCAAAAGTATGAGGTCCTTAATCAGGACAACTGAAAGGCTGACTGACCTTCCTGGCATCCCACAGGAAAGACCTTCCCACCAAGAAGCTGCTTTATGCTCCCTAAAAGCCACTTAAGAACCCGTCTGCTTCCAGCACTAAGCTCCTGATCCACCTGGCAGTTAGTGGCTCTTGGAGGTGAGTAATGACACGTATCCCCACGTCTTGGCCATGCTTCTCCGCTTTCTCTGGAGTTGGTTCAGCAGCACATGGAGACTCCTTCGGCACGCTGAGGAACCACATGGTGGTTTTCTGTGAGCTGAGCCAAGTCAAGCAGCGTGGTGCTTCTCAAGGAAGGAAGGAAGGGAAGAAGCTGATCACGAATGTGGAGAGAAGAAGGCAACAACAAAATAAAGAGGGACTTCTGAACACAGAGGGAAGGTAAAACTGATATTAAAATGAGGGAGAAGTACAGACACAAAGAGAAAACTGGACACAGATGGCCACATCTGCACTGGGCACATCCCAGATCTCAGGCTGGGCTTTGCTAAGCCGTGAGAATGAAAATCCAATTAAAATGAAAGGCAGAAGACTGGTGCCTTCAGCAGAACACTGCTCCCTCCCTATGAGATCACTCAACACGCGCCTGATGCTGTCACTGACCCGGCATTGTCCCGGCAAAGTCATTCTCCGAGACACCCCGCAGAGGAACAGTGATTTGTAACACGCTGGGGGGTGAAAGGAAAATGATGGGGCAGGGAAATATTGGGCCTCACAGTGGGAAGCATGAGTAACAACCAGACAACCCAAAGCATCCGACCTCAAAGAGCTGTGCACAGGGGACACTGGGTCTGCAGTTTTTGCTAGGTTTACAGAAAGGAATGTAAGCTTAATTTGTGGCAGTGGGAAGCCACTAGGGAATCAGGGAAATTAGTAAAAGGAGGTGTTGCTGCGCTACTTTATAGGAACTTGACATGATGTTCAAATGCTGTCTGTTGGGAGCCTGGATTACTTTATTATTATTTTTAATAACTCCAGAGGGCTTTCTTTTGCAAAGGAACTCAAGCTGAGATGGTGGGTTTGTATGTTCACTATTCATTTGGAGGGAGAATTGTTTGATGGATGCTGAAGTTTATGTTTCTTTTGCAATGAGAATTGCTGGAATGTTTTGTGGCCCAGATCTGTGTTCTCATTTTCACCACGCAGTTATGTAAGACTCTGAAATAATAAAGTAATGCTGGTTTTTTAAAGGAAAGAAATGGTTGCATGTGCTCTCAGTGTGATGGGCCTGTGTGTGGTATCCAGTGAACAGCACAAGTCTGATCTGAAGGGTTCATTCTGATGGGTCTCCTACATCCATCAAGATTCTTTGTTCTACTGCTGGGAAATGAGAAGGAAGCTGTGTTCCAGAAGCAAAAAGAATTACTGGATTTGTGTACGTGCTCTAGACTGTAGAGATGTGAATTAATATCAAAGTGCAGATCTCCCATTGTTCTGATGTATTTTGGGGGAAAGAAAAATGAGACATTTCTAGCACTGAGAGGATCTGGTAATTTCTGCTGTTCACCTGATTTCCCATGTGTGCATCCATTCATGTTTAAAGAACTCAAAGATATTTTATTTTACAGAGGAATGGACACAAGATCACTTAAACTGAACTGAAATATTAGCTTGCAATCTAGCCCAAAGTACTCCATCATGCACAGCACAACTGATTTCTTTATCTCCCACAATTCCCTGAGATGCAGGTGTCTAGTCAGTCTCTGGTCTGCTGTTATGCTGATTCCATATTGCTCCTGGGCATCTTGATACACAGCTGAAGTGCATAGCATAAAGGTTTACCTTATGTTTAAATTACCTTGCTACAGCCCAAGTTGATTTACTTCTCTTTCCTGACTAGCAAATATAATTAATGCTTCATTTGTTTCTCTCAGTAGTCACAGAAGGTTGCATAAACAGTTTCCCAATATACTGTGTTGTAACATGATGGGCTAACTAGGTATCAAAATAAAGAGCAATAAAGAATTTAAGATAAGAGATTAATACAAATGCAAAAAAAATGAAAAAACTGGGAAATCAAATCGCAGAGACTCAGGAATTCTGAAGGAACTAAATTCTGTTTCTGACCTTCTTTGAATGTGAATTCAAAATGACTCTATTAATTATAAAGAAATTTGGCGTGAAGATGTGCCAGGCCAAGAAACTGAATTACAGTCTCTGATGTTATACAAAAATACACAGATGATTTTTGAAAATGAATCTTTGTTCCTTCAGCAAGATTTTACCCACCGCAGTTGGCCTGTTACTCAGTTAAGCTAAATGAGTGTAAGTACATCCATGTAACAGAGATGTACCAATCTACAGCAGGGATTTGGGAAATAATTGTGTTAAGTCTGTAGTTTTTCTGCGTAGAATGACTCTTTGTGTAAATGAGGCCCAGTGGCTCAGAGTACATGGGAGGAAAATCTCCCAGGGTTCTCACATGCAGTATCCACCAAATACATCCCCACAAGAAGCAAAAATCAGCTCAAAACTGATCAAAGCAAGAATAAGCTGCTGCTGCTCCAAGATCTTGGGAGGATACATCCCAAACCAAGGCATCTATAATAATAATAAGGGGTTCTGCTTTTATGTTTCTTCCAACCATGCTGTGACCATCCCCAAGATCCTTTGCCAATGTGGTTGTGAAGAAATGCAACAGATAAGATTTCATTTGCCCTTTTAAGCGAAAGTTTGAAATCCCAGGGAGCTCTGCTGGAAGATAATGGGACACAGGCTGCCCATGTTCTCCAAATGATTAAGATTAATGATAGGCAGATGATTAATTCAAACAACGATAAAAAATTCCATTGGATTGTGACAAGATTTTATAAATTGGCTTTTCCACCTTTACAATCTAAAAAATCTGAACAGATCCATTCTCAGAAGCAATTAAGATCACTATCTGGTCCCTATCTTCAGGTTTCATCAGTTCGATTTCCAAATCTATTTGCACACAAATACTAGGAAGCCTGAAAGAGAAGCTGTTATGTTGTAAATCAATCAGCTACCCTGTAAGACAGAAACTGAAGCCTCTGCTTTTATTAGTAGATAGAACTGAGTCATTTGCCATGACTACATGCTTCTGGATATGATTTACTGCTTCTGCAGTTCCTTACAGAAAAATAACACAAAGCAGTGCACAGAACCTTACCTCAATTTCACATCAACATATAGAAATGGAACTAGAAACGGACGCAAACTGATTTTTGCATCTGAACGCCCTTCCAAAGTTGGATCTCCCTTGATACTTTGCAGCACACATCTTCCTGAGCCACAAGAGAAATGTGAGAGACAGGTTGTGACACAGACCCAAAGAAAGGGACAATTTGTCTCAGAGATGTTGATTTCTTCCTTTCAGACAAATGGCTCTTTCTGGACCCACTGCACAATGATTCTTTCTTTTTGTTGTGAGCACTTAAAAGAAGGACATCACATTTGTCCATAATATAGCTATTTTTTTTTCAGAAATTCATGACAAATGAGAAGTAGTTTAGCTCTCTCCCTGGAATGACAGTGGGACCACGCAGAGCTGTAATTTCAGAAAAGGTTGTACTTTGAGTAGCAAGTCAGTAATGTGTAATTATTGTTCTATTAGTAACTATCTTCTTCATATTAATACAACAAGTATAATTACATTTTCCAACAGCTTCTTACAGTCACTTCATGGAACTTATTGCTTATAAATTACATAAAGTCCGGCTTTAACATCATATTCTCAAAACATGTAACGGAATCAGGCTACTCATTCACACCTCCTGTTCCCACCTGTCTATGGTATTTCTTGGATGCTGATGACCTTGGCAGTTAAAAGCTATTTCTATATACATGACACAGAGGAAACACAAAAGTTGTCTCATCATAACCTCATCTGCTAAAGATGTTACTCAATGTTATCCTCCAAGAATTTGTGCTTACAGGACTCAAGGTGAATCATTTGCCTGGAAATTGTCCTTCTCTTCTTAAAATGGGAATCTCATTTTGGTGCAGTCTTATGCTGAGATAGTTTGGCTGGAAGTGTGAAATTTAGATTTGAATACAAGCTTCAACTACATTATAAGTTGTTGAAATCCCCAGGTTAGTAGGCAGCCAAGATGACTTGAGCTCAAATTTCCCTAAACTGTGATTATGCTTGGACACAGGGAAAGTAACAGACTTGTGTAATGCAGTATGAGTTGTTGAAATAAATCTGGATAAAGCATGCCCCACTGGGCCTGCTACAACTGTACCTAGAGGAAGTGAGTAAGAGAAAATAATCTACCTGACATGATGCTTGTTCCCATGCCTCCATTTTGGACTGTTTTGTGCTGAGCTTTGCAGAGCCAAACAGATCAGTAGCTGCCTAAGAGCAGAGGTGTGAATTCTCAGAACTGATCCATGCACTCCCCACCACAGAGGCCAGAGGAAGAAAAGGAGAAGGCAATGTCCAGTACTCTACTTGCTCCTCAGCCATCCCAGAGGTTGGGAGATCATCAAGTCTAAAAATCTGCTCAATTCTTTTTGGAGTTGAAGCTGAGCCTCCATTGCTCAAGGAACAGGAAAGGCTGGGTATCTTGGCTGTCTCAAATGAAAGCTCACTGATGTTGATGATCTGTTCTGTGGCTATTGTCTGAGCCCTCATCAAATAAGTTTCTCATCACAATCTAATGACCTTATTCAACCTAACAGAGTGGTATTGAAACTAATTTCCCACAGAATCTCACACCCAAACAGTATTGTTACAGGTCTCCACGGATTTGCACTGAAATAATTTTTCCATGTATGGGGACATTGTTGCTTCTCCCTGCAGACTTGCATTGAAACCATTTTCTTGTTATATCTCACACAGTATAGTACTGTTGCTCTCCATAGGCCACCTCCCTTCAGAATAGCTTTCCACAGAATTTCACATTTAAAATGCTATAATCAATAACCTTCATCTAACACAAAGTTTTTCTCCCCTAAAATTACACATTCAAACAGCATCACTTCAGTTCCCTCCAGACTTACATTACAATCCATTTCCCACTCTAATGACATTGCAAACGAGACGTTTGAATTGGTGTTACATTAATGTTGCAGGCAATTTACAGTCCTATGACTAGAAATTGCCATTCAGAACCTTTTATGAGTACCAACCTAAATGGGCAAAATACTGACCATTACAAAACAACATGCCTAATGATAAGGGACAGGGATGTAGCTTACAAAATAGAGCTGCAACAACCTCACTGATAGCATAGTAATGCCATGTTATTAACTACAAATTATCTCATTTTTTTTTCCTACTAGAATTTGGCCTCTCTTTCATGTTGTTATTCTTTCAGCTTACTGAAATCCTTTCCCTCACTATGAAGCCTTTGATTGCTCATTCTTCTTCTCTCTCCTGTGCTTTTTGCAGCTAGTACTTTCTGCCACTACAGTTTTGCATTTCTCTACTGGAATGTAATTTGAAAGACACTTGCTGATGGCCTTCTCATTTGCCTCTTTGGCCTCTTGCCTTTCAAAAGGAAGGCTCAAATTAACAGCCTACACTATAGTACAGTCAATTCTCACCTGTCAAAACTAATAGCATGGGTTAAAAATCAGGAAGTCTTAGATTTGCTTGTATGCTGTGTGTTTGTTTGTTCCCCCTCTTCAATCTGCTGTTATCAGAGAAGGAGATTTTAATTCCTAAACTTTTCTTTGCGAACTGCAGCCTAGAAACCTTTTTTTGCTATGAACATCAAATGAAATTCAAAAATCACTGGAGTTATGGAGCTGCAGCTTTAAGGACAATATTAAATACATTGAAAAGTGCAGCCTGAGGATGTCATGAGAAGTGACTATGCAGAGACCATAACAGGCATGGTTAGGAAGTTCTCATCTGTTTCAAACCCAGAGAGCACATCAGGTATTGGGCTGGCTCCGATATTGCTGCCTGTTATCTACAATTCTGTGAAACCCTGGACTTAATAACCATGTCCTAGGAAAAAAGCTTCAGATTTCTGGAGAGCAGGGAGCAGTAGAATGGCTCATTTAAGGCTTGAAATATGAAATCCATGTCAGAAGGGTGAAAAGTCTGATAAAACCTGTTCTTCTTCCCTAGAATCAACAGATTTCTCTCAAGGTGAACAGAACACCTCGGCTGCACCATGTGATGAGTTTCTCAATATGTTACCATGCCCTGAAGGGTAATGTCCTTTAGAGTTCATTTGGACAGAAAAATATCCTGTTGACTCAGCTGTACAGCTACTGTGATGGGTTGTCTTGTATTGAGCACATGTCCTGTGGGCACTGAAACGACAATTATCTCAGAAGGTTTCAGTCTGCCTGTTACTGTGTATATTCCTAAGGCTGGTGTTTGGGTCCATACTCAAGTCCTTCTCCAGATGCCATGAAATCCATGGCACTGACAGTGCAGGTGTAAGTGCCTCACTGATGGCAGGTGGCTGTTTGCTGGCAATGATTCCAGAGGGCAATGACAAACTTTGCCAATGAGCTTCATTTTCAGCTGGAGGTCCTGATCCGGGTGAGTTCTGTAGCACTTTTACTACCAGCTAAACAGGGGTAGTGCTGGCTTCCACATCTACTCTAACTGATTCTTGACAAATCAACATTTTTGGAAGAAAAGAGTCTTGTCAGAAAGCAACTGGGGAGTTCATTAATGCTAAGCCTGCAGAGCCAGGATAGCTACTGTCCACCTTAGTAATGTCATCTTATCTCCAAATGCTGCTCAATTTTCTGTCGTTAGTAGGTTGATATCTCTCAGGCATAACATCAAGAGCACAGCTTAGGCTTGGTTTTGACAAATCAAGCCAGGTCTTATTTTTAAAAGCAAGATAATTACTGTAATACATCTGGTGGGAGAAACACTCTTACAGTCATTCAGAGACATGAGTCAAAGTTTTCCAAATCCAATAGATGTGCTTTAGGTAACCTTTTGTTTCATCCAGACCTATGCATCGAATGCATCAGTTGGACCCTTTGATTTGCCCTCTCTTCCTTCAGGCATTTAATTTATCTCTCAGCATAAAGTGCACCTTAGGCTATTCTTAAATATCACAGCAGTGGCAGAGCTCTTCAAGATGTACACGTGAATGCCTTGGTCCCCTTCATTAAGATCACAGTTCAGATAATGACCTTCCCAAAAGCTCATGCTGATCACACAGTTAAAATGGAGAAATCTTAAAGATGATATTATGCAGATGAACATAATAGCTAAAAGTATCTGAAATTATTCTATGAGAAGCCCTAGGGAGTATGAACGAACAGGAGAAACAGAGCATGTGGAAAAAA
>VYXB01008425.1:776556-805395 GCA_013397135.1 Pachyramphus minor
TTATACAGTGGCCATATTTTTATTTTTATTTTATTTTTATTTATTATTTATTTTAATATATTTTTATATATTAATTATTATTTATTTATTTATTTTAATTTCCCCCTAAAAAGATGTGGACAGCTTAATTTCCTTGGGAGCAAGAAGATATATTAATTGCATAAGTCCTTCCCTTGCTTGTGGATGAAAATGGTTTGATTTAATACTAGCAATTTTTTTTTCTGATATCAAATGCATATGAAAATGGGATTTTAAATGGGGTCCTACCCACCAGCAGCTCACTGAGAGCTGCAATGTTGTGTCTTATGCCAGTCAAACAGAGCAATGTAGATGTAATCTATACTTAAGAACACTTGGATGCTTCAGAACACAATCAAGTGAAGAAGATGAAATAAGAGGGCAGAAGTATCCTACAAACAGATGAATATGGCTACAGAACACATCCAGTAAAGCATGTGCTGTCTTCCCTGCCCAAAGAGAACAAACAATTACACAGTGCTGCAATAGGANTTATGCAGATGAACATAATAGCTAAAAGTATCTGAAATTATTCTATGAGAAGCCCTAGGGAGTATGAACGAACAGGAGAAACAGAGCATGTGGAAAAAAACCCTCTCAATGTCACTTCGTGCCGAGTATTCAGAAACCATACACAAACTGCATATAAACTTGGTAAGTGCTTCAAGGGACACAATCACCATAAATCTGGGCTAACACTCCAGTCTATTCAAAATGATTTTTAAAAACACTGTTCTGTTGATGATGTTTTTGTTTTATTTCGTCCGGCTTAGGCCATTCTAGACTGGCTATGTTTTCTTTTGTTTACAGAGAGCATCTCAAAGCCATGTCTCTGAAAGTCACTAGGATTATTATTTCTTTGGAGACATATCTCAAATGTGGACAGGCTGAGTATACAAGTGTAAGCTGCAAGTGATGCACATGTACCCTTCAGCAGCTACAGGATTCTGTTCTCACACTTGCAATCCTGGAAAACTCTTCAGGTTTAGATCCTGCTCCTTAATTATTAAATGGTTTATACAGTGGCCATATTTTTATTTTTATTTTATTTTTATTTATTATTTATTTTAATATATTTTTATATATTAATTATTATTTATTTATTTATTTTAATTTCCCCCTAAAAAGATGTGGACATCTTAATTTCCTTGGGAGCAAGAAGATATATTAATTGCATAAGTCCTTCCCTTGCTTGTGAATGAAAATGGTTTGATTTAATACTAGCAATTTTTTTTTTCTGATATCAAATGATATGAAAATGGGATTTTAAATGGGGTCCTACCCACCAGCAGCTCACTGAGAGCTGCAATGTTGTGTCTTATGCCAGTCAAACAGAGCAATGTAGATGTAATCTATACTTAAGAACACTTGGATGCTTCAGAACACAATCAAGTGAAGAAGATGAAATAAGAGGGCAGAAGTATCCTACAAACAGATGAATATGGCTACAGAACACATCCAGTAAAGCATGTGCTGTCTTCCCTGCCCAAAGAGAACAAACAATTACACAGTGCTGCAATAGGATTGCAAGTATTTTAAGGGAGCTGGTACCGTTCCTGCAGCACCCTGTGTACTGAGGCAACAGAAGAAACAGTGTGATGAAAATGAGGGATATGTTTGGAGACATCAGAGAGCAATTTGAACAGATACTTGGTGAAGCAAATGATTCCCAGGACTGATTGCCCCTCCATGGGAGTGCTCCCATTGTACTCTGGGAGAATAGAATTGGCTCTGAATGCTTTGCACCACTGAAAAGGAGATGTAATCTCCTCTAGCACAAAATGTAGCCTTCGGACTTTTTTATTGACCGACTGTCAGCCACCACAGTCAAATGGAAAAGGCATTAAATAGGGTCAGGAATCCCTCCATCTTAACCACCTGGAAGAAGTGGCTGAGGATCAATGAGTGAAAAGTGGTCATTCCAGGTACGATCTATATGGGATAAGAGAAATTGTCTTTTGAACAGGAACACAGTGACATGTTTGAAGTAACATGTTTTAAACACTTTTATAGAGGGACACTCTTGACTCTTATTTAACCTGTGAAGTACTAAAAATTGCACTGATTTTATTTTTAACCAGTATGTCCCTACATTCAAATAATTGTCACTGTAATGTGATGAAAAGAAGCTGAATCCAATGCTTTGAGACAGTATGCTTAAGATGCAGGAGTCAGGAATAAAATTTCAGAGGAGTACAACTCAGGGACAAGGATTGTGTTTGAAGTCAATATTTTGTTAAGATCACATGAAAGTGGTATGTAGAGACAACAAAGCCACCATTTCTAGAGTTTAAATTAGTTTAAAACAGTATTTACATAGAATATTTTTGCCAGCTGCTGGTAAACAGTGTTGAAAACAGACAGAAATTTAGGAGAATACTGCTCTTGGTGTTTGAAATCATTCTCCAGCCCAAAGTCTCTGTTGGTCACTGCTACTATCTAAAAAGAAATTTAAAAAAAGAAAAAAGCAAACAAACAAACAAGCAAGCAAAGAAGAAAAAAGAAAAAAAAAGAGCAGCTGTGCACAGAGAAACCCAGAAGGTATTATATTCTTTGGTTATTCATTATTATTGAAATATTAAATTAATCATAAATAGAATTTTAATGAAGGATTTTATCCCCTCTAAAGATTGATTTGAGTAATGAAATTAATTCCTATATTCATTTCCTTGCCTACAATTTCTGCAAATTTTAAGTGGGTCAGGTAAAAATTTGTTTGATTCCAAATATGTACTGGAATAGTCCTAAATTTTCAGATCTGAATTGAAAAAGAAGTGTGAGTTTTCCTTAAATCTGAAGAATCTGCATTTATGACTACTTTGAAGCAAAAATCTACAGTATCTGTTTTCACAAAAAGAACTGTCCTGGTAACTTAAAATTAAAAAAAAAAAATAAAATCAACACTTGTTCAGGCTGTAAATTGTCAGTTCTGTGGAAAGAAGAGTATCTTCAAGGAAAATGCAGCCATCCCTTCATCAGAACACAAAGCCATTTTCCTAGGCAAATCCAAAGAGGGAAGGTGTTCAACACTCAAGTTCCTGGGCACCAACACAGCTGTTGATGCTGCAAACCTCATGTGGCCTGTGGGACTGACCAAAGGGACTGACTGGCCAAAGCAGATTGACTGACGGGAACACTGGCCATCAAAATAATCAACTGTGTAGAAAAACATGCTAAATTTCTAGGTCTTAGATTGTTACCACCTTCCCCCCCCCTAATTTACCACTTAATTCTACTGTACTGTGTCTGTGTTTTTTCTTTCTTTGTTCTCAGCAGCTGACTTTTCCTACATACTTGCTATATTCAGTGCTGGAAGCTGATGGGATATAAGCACTTTATCATGTTGCCAGGAGATGGAGAAACAAAATAAGTTAAAGATCTGATGAAGTGTGAAGATATGTGGTCTGCATCACACCTATGAATGAAAACCTGCAGACAGAGTTTCTTGTGTATGTTATTCCTTACCAGTATTCATTTCTTCTTTTTTTTTTCCCAAAACCAAAATTAAAAATCAAATGCTGGACAATCAGCTTTTTAATTCACTCTGTGCAGCTTTTGTGCTGTGACTAGACCCTTTTGTTCTTCACATCTGGAAAGATTCTGGAGGCCAAAGTTTTCAAAGAGAGCAATCCAATGCCTTGAAAATAAAGCCCATTGATACCTCGGTGGAACCAATCACAACTTAATAAGCAACATTCTAAAGGAGAAATTCTGTCCAACTGCCCCTACACTGCTTTGGCTTTTAAATAAAGAACAAGGCCAAAGGAAGAAAAATATGTTTGCTTTCACTGAGCCTGCAACCCTGATTATGCCCAGAAATGAGTTGAGGGGGAAGATCCCAATTTGACATATCCCTTTAAGAAACATAGCTGCATTTTAACCAAATACAGCTCCTGACTGTAATTTGTGTTTCCCTGCAGCTAGTCTCTGAACTATACCTGAAAAACCAATCTCAAACTCATCATCACCTGTACATACACAAACACACCTTCAAAATTAAGATAGGCTCAGATTTCAATAACCTCTGCTCACAGATACACTGTGTTCATTTTCACTGCTAATATTCTCACCACCAGATTGGTGTTATTTGAGACTGGAGAGTGATATTTTCTGTTTCTCTAGAAAACAGTGCACAGCTAACAGCAGTGTCAGTTACCTCACCTTCCTACCATCTCGGCTGATTTTGATCTTGATTGGATTGCTCTAATTGACTAACATATTCCTATTATCTTAGGAAAATGCTTTAACTGTGCCATCTATTCGATGTGTTTTACTACAGTTACTGTTGCCAACAATACAATACACACAAACAGTGCCTTTACAGGTGCACTCAAAGTTCAGACTAGTCATGAATTACACCTATGAATGAGAAATAAGTAGAACATTCCTTTCTAAGTACTTAGAGTTTGGCAATCATTGTAGTAACCAAGATATTAAGCCTCAAGGATTTGGCGCTAAAATGGAACTTCTTTCTGGGGCAGAGATGATTTTACTGAAACATTTGATAATTGTACTTATTATAAGCAAGGGTTGGTAGAATCAATTATTACAAAGGTTGCTTGACACTTCCCATTCATTATAAAATCCTCTTTTGAATTGCTGCAAACTTGCCAGCCTTTAGCTAGGCACTCTGAAATTTTCCATGCTGAGTGTCTCTTAGGCTGATTTGTTTATCTAAAGAAAAAATTTAGCCACAACAATCTGCCTTGACCAAGAATGAAACTGTATAAAAACACATGATCTTGGCCATATTTAAAGAAAAAAAAATCAAACTGGAAGTCCATATACTTCAGAAAAGATGCAGAAGGAGAAGAGAGAGTTTTTATCATTCAGGTTGTCTCATGCTGTTCCTGTTAAAGTCAGAAGTTGTGTTTCACAGACTTTAATCAATATTTCTTGAAGGTGAAAATACCTGCAGTAATAGGTAATGTTTTTGAAAAACCCAATATCTGTTTTCACTCTGTTCCCCCACAGCATCTACATGGGAAAAGTGTGTGTGTGTGTCTGCCAGCCCACTTACTCCTCTAAACTGAGCTTGAAGTACTCAGAACAACGTTGTTGGAGCCAATTTTCTTTTCCCTGCATACTCTCATTCCCACCCCATCCTGACACTAAAAGGCAGGGGAAGGTCCACAACTCCCCTGTGCTTTTAATGGTCACCTCTCTGCCAAGACAATAGTACAGATGGTGGAACTGTTCTGACACAGAAGGTAAAAAGGACAAGACAAGTAGGAAGGAAGAGAAACTGGTTGAAACTCTTTGGTGAGGCAAGGGCTAGAAGATGGTCAAAAACTGAGTACAGGGCTGTTGAGGATGACTGTGGATGGAGGGAGGGGGAAGAAGACAAAACAGCCATTGGAACCAGGAGCCTGGAAATGCACTGAGTGGGGCTTAAGGGCAGCTAGCAGAGATGGAAATGTAGGTCATTTACATTGAGTAGGTTCAGCCTAGCGAGGATGGTGTCCTTCAGTTCCCTCTAAGGTCAATGGAAAAAGCACTTGTCCCACTAAATTGCTGGTAATGGGGACTAAACTAAGCTCCTAATTTGAACTGCCTTATGGAAAAACCTTTCTCACCAGGGAAATGAGCCTCCAGAGGGTGAAGTTCGATTGTTAATGAAAAGCTGTGACAAAGGCAAAGGCATGAGAATATTCATTGCAAGGTTTCAGCTGGAGAAAGGGGTTTGGGAATTCATCTGGCAGTAGAGGAACTCAGTTTTTCTCCTTCTGCTTATCAGTCCAGGTCTCTCCTACAGATGTATGAATGCAGCTCCTGCAGAACTACACTCCACCTTGCCCTCCACCAGTGTTTGTATGAGTTGCTAAGCAAATCAATTAATCCAATTTTCCCAGCTTGTCAGTCATCCTCTTAGGGATCCAACAGGAGACCCTGGAGTCTGATCTGCAAAATTGTTGAGTATTCACAGCTAGAACTAAAATGGGTATGAACCATGCTTTGCATATATAAAATACTTTGCAGTGTCATGAAGTCAGAGAAAAAAAAATAATCAAGTCCCAGACAATTAAAAACCTTTGGCAATGTTTTCTCTTCATCTTCATATCTCTATTTTCCATCTGTCCAAATAGGGGTGCAGTATCCCCTCGTTTCCCTGAGACATTGTGAAAATAGGTTATTTCATGTCTATGAAGCACCCAGATACAATAACAATGACTGCTGAAGGAAAGCTCCCAAGGAAATTAAGAATTCTGTATTCAGAACAGGCTTTGAATAGTGTGCAGTAAATAAGCCATGGGGTACACACTGAACAATGAAGATAAAAGAAAATATTAACTAGCTGCTCATTAAGTGAGCAATATCCATCCTGCACTTTAAACAGAGCAGAGATTTAATAGTATGTGAACTTGTGATTAAAGACAATGCCCTAATGCATACAGAACAAAGGCTCTGGTGAATTTGTAGCAACAACTTAAATTCTTGCATTCCACCAGTTTTGAGCGTTTGGCTTCGCCACTTTTTGAGAATGCCAAACACTCTTAATTTAGCTTCACACAAAAAGGGACATAGATCAATAAAGATTAGAGAGGGGGGTGGGTTCCAGAACTGGCTCAACACAAAGTCCAAGGGTGTCTGGATTCCGTTCATATTAGAGAAGAAAGCTGACCACAGCTTTTTATCTGGATCCAAATGTCCTCAAATTTCACAACCAATCAAGTCTTGATTCTGCTTTGGCACCCTCTCTAAGATGGGAGAGTGTTTCTATGGACCTCTTCATTATCTTGACCTTCAGAAATGTTGCAATATAATCCTAACACTAAATTCTACTTACTCTTGGTAAGTATAGAGGGTCTTATTTAGCAACACCATTTACAAAGCATGAGGTAGGTATAGAGCAGCTTGGTAATACAGGACAAAACATGTATTTTTCACTGCGAGACTATAGTCAAAGGACAGGACAAAGGAGATACCACATCAGGAGCACAAGGTCAGGATAGAGTAGGAATGGATGCAGCCCTGTTGGAACTCAAAACCTCTGGAGTCTTGCAGGTATTCTCTTGTCACACCTCCTAGAGCTCTCCAGCCACACTGAAACAGTGGACAAGAGGAAACCCAACGAAAAGCAGTGGGAGTGACTGTGCCATGGGGAAAGGCAGAGAAGTATCATAGGTGTGTAACCTGAGGACTGACACATCAAGAAGCTAGGTGCCGTAAACTGCCATCCAGCTGCTCACAGGGAATATTGGAAAAGCAGAGACTCAAAGAGGTAAGTAATCAGAGGGTGCAGGTAGAAGGTCTCCTTTCCAAAGCAGGCAAATCATACAGCTGCACCTGCTACTACAGCCTGCAGCATTGCCTTGAAATTTGCTTCAGCTGTAGCATGTGAAGCCGTAGACAATCAAGAGACTGTGTGCCATTTCACATAACAAAGCGTTTATGTTTGTGTTGTCCTCCAGGCTTTTGGCTTTTAAACTTCCAGGTACACAAACAACAGAACCTGCATGAAGGTCGTTGTGCACTGGGAGTTACACGGAGGGAAGAAAGTGCTCTTTTCAGACACGGAATCACACCATTCTACACATGCCTGCTCCTGAAGGACTGCTTTTACAAAGTCTTTACTCTTAAAACCTTAAACAAAATGTAAAGCAGCTGTAAAATTTTCTTTTACTCAATAATTTATCTCAAACATCTTGAAAAGAATCTGTCAATAAGAAAGATCAACTGCAACACTGTATTATAAAGAACTTCGTTTTATGATGGCTGAAAGCATTTGCTTTTATCCAGTATGAACTTGTCAGCAGTCAGAAAATTATATGGATGTTTGCTCTTAAGTCCCAAGATAGAGGTGAGAAGCCCCTGATCCACTTGTCTTGTTTTATTCACTATTACATAAAAACTTCTCTATCTGTCCAGAAATGATAGAAACAGCACAACAGAGGAAAAAAGTATTGACATAACTGGAAAAAAAAAAAAAAAGGCAAAATCAATTCTAATCTATTTGACTCCCCACTGGATTGGCATCCAGAAGGTTCAATATTCTAATCCTGGCCACTCAATCCCATTTCCCATGAGAATATGGGCAATACTGCTTTCTAATACTTGAGAGCCATGTCTGCTTAAGACCTAATTCCTGCTCTAAGGAGGAAAATCTCTGTGTTTTCAAAACTACAGAAAACTCATGCTAGCCTCTGGAGAATGAGTAAGCAATAGCTGCATTATGTATGTGCACAGGGATGTGAAGAGCTCAGTTGTTACACATCCATGGACCCTGACCTGATACTACAGGTATCACAGCAAAACTGAAAATCCATCCTCTTCATAGAGACATTTCAGTTGGCATGTGGGATCTTGAATCCTGTCTGTAATCCCACAACAACCAGCCGACACATTTGCAGTTCTTTTTGGAACGCCTTTTCATTCTCAGCATCTCCCTATACAGTTACACAGCAAATCCACCAGCCAAAACACTTATTCAATGCCTAAGTCCTGCTTTTGCTCTGGGTGTCCCGAGTGAAGCTCCCAGGGCTGCAGGAGGATCAGCACGGACCTTCCCCAGTTAACTCGGTACAACATCGTCATCTAGTGGAGGCCACCCAGGAGGGTGCTGTGACTATAAAACAGGAATCCTATGCTGTTCTTTCCTGCTTATTCTCACCCTCCCCATAAACCCATTTTGAACAGAGTATTAGAAAGAAACATGTTTACTGCTGCCTTAACTGGAAGGTTCTTCAGAGCAACTGCTGGAGGTCTGTGATTCAACATGTTCAAGCACAAACAGTTTCCAGTGCTGGGATTCAGTACATTAAGAACAGATAGTCACCAGGCTTTGCTGGGCAGAACAGTCCTGTTGAGACAAAACTCTGCAGAAATAAAACCTGATTTTGTATAGAGGTCATAGAATGATTTGGGTTGGAAGGATCCTTAAAGATCATCCAGTTCCAAAGCCCCTGCCATGGGCTGGGACACCTTCCACTAAACCAGGTCATTCCAAGCCCCATCCAACCTGGCCTTGGACACTTCCAAGGATGGAACATCCACAGCTTGCCTGGGCAACCTGTGCCAGTGCCTCACCACCCTCACAGTGAAGAGTTTCTTCCTAACATCCTATCTAAACCTACTCTGTCAGTTTGAAGCCATTCCCCCTTGTCCTGTGACTACATGCTCTTGTAAACAGCCTCCATGTATCCTCTACTGGAGGGCTGCAATTAGGTCACCCTGAAGTCTTCGCTTTTCCAAACTGAACAATCCCAGTTTTCTTAGCCTTTCCTCATAGAAGAGGTGCTCTATCCTCCTAATCAAGGTGGTGGTCTCTTTCGGACTCGCTCTGACAGGTCCATGTCCTGCCTGTGCTGGTCACACCAGAGTTGGATGCAGCACTGAAGGTGGGGTCTCACCAGAGCAGAGGGCAGAATCACCTCCCTCCATAAATGCGAGACACGTAGAACATTTTGAAATTCCTAAGCAGGTCTGTTTTCTCCCCAGATGGCAAAAAGGAGTATTAGCACCCACTTAGATGTGGTGAAATCCTGTTGCTACAATCCCACTCCAGGTTCTTCAGAAGATTTGTTGTTTAACAACACATGCGAGTTTGTCTTTTCAGCTTTCCAGTTTGAGTAGCCCACTTGAAAAATTTCATAATACACCTTCAGATTGCTCATTTCCCCCAACCCAGCTGAACATAAAGAAGTTGGTTCTTGCTACGTTTGAAAGATTTGTGTGCAGGTGTTTCATGGGGGCAAACTGAAATACAGAAGCAATGCATGCCAGAGCCCAGCAAGGCTAATCAATTTGCTAAAAGAGCGGTACTATTAGCGAGTGGGTCCAACTGCTTTCTTCTGTGTAGCTACAGTGAACAGAGCCATATCTAGGTTTGTGCTAACCTACAAACCTCATTATATAAATATTGTGACTCCTGGTAAAATTAACTGTCCAGGACTGTCTCAAGTGAAAACTTTATCATCATACTGTTTGTTTGAGTTACAAAATTCTTTTAACTCTAAGAGCATCATTTAGTTTTCAAATGCCAGTTTTATCACACTGATTTCTCAAGTCAGTTTAAAGCAGACAATATCTCAGAAGGAATATCACAAAAATACAGTTTGCTCTCAGAATCTGGGTTCCTCCTGTAGGCTTTACATAGCTTATTTTAACAATGGAAGCTCAAGAGGATTTTGTGTTCTCCCCTCCCCTGCTTTTACACCAGGGAAGGCAGCATTGCTAATAAAACCTACAAAGATCAACCCCAAAAATAAATATCTGCTGTTGGTCTAGACAGCTCTGGCTCTTGAAAGAATTTGATATGGGTGGTAATTACACTTCACTTTCGATCCATGTATGAATTCACTACTGGCAAGATGTGTCAGACCTTTATCTTTCTATTCTCCCTTGACCCATCCATCAGCATTTACAAAGCATTCATCATAGCAAAAACAGTACTGGAGATTGAAATCCTTTGTTCATTCACACAGCAAACAGCACAGACAACAATAGTGGAAGCTTCTTCTTTACATTACCCTGCCATCATTCTTGCACCATGACCAGAGAGAGCAAGTCTAAGGGTGAGAAAGCATCCCTTTTATTCCTCAGCTTATGTTTTAATTTGCCTGCTTTCAAGGTCTCTGCCAGGGAAGGCAGACTGTACATACAAATATCTAATAAAAGACCTCATCTCTCTCACAGCGCTGAGCTTCCATTCTATCCTTAGACCACCATGACTTCAACATGGCTATTACATTACTAATAAGTAGTAGACTGGGAGGTATCAATTTTACAAGAGAATGCTTGTCTGGTGAGCACTCTGTTTAAACACAAGAAAGGATTCATCTCCAGTACTGCTTTAGAGACTGTTTCTATGTATAACTTACAGCCTCAAAGAATCAGCTCAGCAGCTTATTTGGTGGTGAACAGATTTTTGTTCTTTCAACTGATGGCCTTTGCAAAGTCCTGTCCAGAAGCTCACAGGTCTTGGTTCAAAAATAGGTGAACGATGACTATTCCAGCATCAGAGATTGGAAAGGTATTCTTATGATGACCATATTTCCCATTTTGATCACAATGCTCTCCTGTCTGAGTTCACTTTATTAGATTCTAATTCAGCAGTTGCCAGGTGACCAAGATTCTTTTCCTTTTCTCATTGTTTCTCTAGCTTTCCACCACCACTATTGTAAAAACAACTGAAAATGGGGAAAACCAATCTAAGCCTAAATCCTGCCTTTACCTCTCCACAAAACTGGATTCTTCTCTTTCATGGTAAAGATCTTCATTAATTTCACTTCAAGGATAGAATTTCAAGGGAGGAATAGTATTACTCACTTGCCTGCTGTTTCTGGCAGGCAGCGACATGTATTGAGCAAAGCCACAGGTCCTGTAATTGCCTTTGAGTTAGAGAAAAATAAAAGGAGAGAGAGAAACAAAGGCATTGCTGTTTCAGAGAAAGAGAAATGAGTAATGGGTATTTTGCGGGTGACGCTAACCTGTATGGACACTTCTGAGTAATTCTATGAAACCTGAGGTCTTCAAGAGGTCACTTGTTTCTTAAACATCCATTTACAGTAAACTTAGAAAACATATAGCTCTGGATAAAGTGAAGCTCAGTTCTCCTGCTTTCTCTTGAAGATTGGTTGCAATCATGTCAGGATCCCTTGTCTAGTTTCAGGCTCAGTTGTGGGGCTTTATACCAATATCAGGCATCACAGATAAAAAAAAAAAGCATGTCTAAAGTTGTTTCATAAAGTAAAGAGAATGTTTTCAATCTCTAGGAAAACATACCATCAGGAAAAAGCTGAACTTGAGAATGCTGTTTTCAGCAGAGCTAAGACAATTCCTGTCAGTAACCCCTTCCCTTTAATTTCCAATTTCATTTTGATTCTCCTTGCTGAACTCAAGACAGACTGAGGACACAAACATGCTGTGTGTGTTTGCACAGCACCTAAAGCAATGGAATCCCAATCTCATCTTGGGTTTTCAAGCATTACCAAAATATGCAGAAGAATAATTAACAAAAATTAGCATGTCTAGGGGCCTTCTGACCAGACCTGCATATGACGACTCTCTAGATCAGAGAATGACAGCCTACAGATCATTTCTGACCTATGGGATCAGTCTGGCCCAGTCAAGTGATTTTGCACCAGAAGGTCTCTGGCTTATGATCAGAGGTGGATGCAGCCATGGGAGCTGAGGCACTTATCATTCCCATCTGTTTACACCATTTTTATGCCAGAGTTCACTGGTCTCACCCTGAAGAGGATTTAATGGTATATGTAGCCCTGTTCAGTTACCATGCAATATAGCTTGTTTTATTCACACAAACAAAACAGAAGTTAGCTGCAGCATTTGCTAACATGTTAGACTGGGAACTGTGATACTGCAAGGAAAGAAAAGGCCAAAGTCAGTGAGGAAGGCAATGATATGACAGCCAAACCTGCCTGTGACTGTAAAGCTGATCCTTAATATAATATTACACTATTTAGAAGTCTCTCCAGAAGTGATATACTATTATTTGGCCAGAAACTCAATATTCTGTATCTAGATAACCATAATTCTGGTTTACAATTCTTTCACTTGTACCTTAAGTAAATCACTTAATAGCCAGACTTCAACTTTGTATCAAAATTGGTTATTACCAAAGCATTTAGGAGTGAGCTGGAAGGGAGACGTGAAGGTTGGTTAGTCAGAGTTTCTTTGCTGCTGGAGCTGAGCAATGTCCAAGGGAGGTTCTGCAGTGAACCTCCAGTCCCTCTGAAATTTTGTGATTGATTCAGGGGAGTCAGAATTTTATGTGTAGAATTGATAGCAACTACAGACCAGCCTTGCTTGAGAATTCAGCCCTAGACATGCTGAGACAGGAGTCAGGGAGTTTAGGAAGGGTTGTGTGGCTATGAATACAATACAAGAAGGATTCATAATGTTACAAGCCACACCATTAGACTCAGATCAGAAGTTTCCAAGAACCTGGAACACGTGAGAATGTAGGAACAATCATGCTGAGCCAGCTGACAGCTCCCTTTAGCCCAGTGCATTGTTTTCAACAGTAAGGTAAAGAATATCAGAAACAGGGTGTGTATATAGAACAATTCTTCCCCAGGGACATCCTCCTACTCTCCAGCAATCAACAGTTTATCACTAAGAGATCACACAGAACTATTTTGTTTAACAGTAACAAATGGACCTACCTTCCATAAATTTTCCTAATCCCATTTTTTATCTACATTGACTTCTGACCTTCACACCATTTCATGGCAGTAAGTTTCCAAATGTAATTAGGAATTACACAAGAAAGTGCTTCCTATTACCAGCTATAGACACAAAATTGGCCATCTAGCTAGTGGCCAGAGCAATGCTTGTTCCTGCACAAGGAACATTTACATCCTTCATTTACATCCTGGGTAATTATATGACATCTTAGAGTGTTTAAATCATAATGATTTAACACAACCTTGAAAGAAAAAAAAAAAAGGGATTCTCAAGAGCAAGTGATGTTGGGTATCATCCAAAGTGCCTCCTCTAGCAATACTCTCTACCCACTGTCTAGACCAACAATATTCAGATAAGAATCTGAATCCTGATCCCTGGAATCTTAGGCACATAGATCATCACATATCCCTAATCAGAATACCTCTCTCTGTGCTACATGCCACTGCTTTGAGAGCAATGGGACAGCATGCTTCAAAAAGTTTTATTAAAATCCTGTGACAGATGGAGGGGAAAAAGCGTCCTTTGCCTTCTGTGCACAATTGCCTCAATCTCTCCCCACCAGAACTGTTATGTCTCAAAGACAGAAGCCAAAAGATGGCTGCACAAGCTGTGTTCACTTCTGTGGCTGCCTGCAGCAACGCAGTGGATAAACAACAGCCATTTCAGCTGAAGAATTAGAAAAACCATCTAAGTGCATTGCTCATTGGTGGCATTTCCAGTGGAGTGCAAAGTGTCACAGGCTGAAACAAAGAAAAGCAGAACCTTCTGCAAGTAGAGATTTTAGCATCTACATAGCTTGCAGGAGTATTTCACATTCAGCATCTGTCTTTGAAGGTGAAACTTTCTGTACTGGTCACTGAGGGAACAATTACATGCAAATAAATTGGCACCATTAACTCAACAGGGTCTGAAGCATATGGGGACAAGCCAGTCGACATTTTTCTTCCAGAAATAAGCTGCTTCTATCATGGAAGTAATCTTAATGTTTGCTGACACTATAATTAAGAATTAAAGCTGCAGAAAAATGTGAGGTTTGCTAAAACACAATAGATATCTTTTATCCATACAATATATGGCACCAAAATATTCAGTGTTCTGGGGAGGATAATTAATCAGTGTTCTCTTGCTGAAGTTCTTTTAATTGTCTACGATGGGCTGTGTTAGGGGGGACTATTAAGTTTTAACAGGGAACAAGATCAGGCACCATGGGGAATACTTACATGAATAAAGATTGCATGATCAAGAACTTTGATCTGGGAATTGCTATTCTGTAATCATCTGTAAAGCACCAGGAGTGCCTCTGGCACTGTATATAAAATAATAAACGATTAACAATAAATCATGTAATTACATCTTCACTTCGAACATTCTTTTCATAATTCTTGCCTCAGATTTAAGTTCCCACATCAGACATGTTAGGTCCTCATAATATTATTAAAGTTCCTACACTTCAGCTTTTAAAATTCCCCTAGGGATCTATTGTTTCTTTGTTCAATGTGTTTATGAGCCAAAGGCCCCATTAAATACAATAGGGCAACTCACAGACCTTTAAAAACTTTGCCACCAGAGGCATTTCTTAGGAAACAGGACCATTTTTGTCATTCCATCGCGTAACTATTGGAAAGTCTATTGATCAGAGAAGTTCTAGGAGAAAAACAGAAAAAAATACTCCATCTCCATGGATCAACAAGTCAATAAGGCCACAAGGCTAGAAAAGGCAGAACTGCTGTACACAGACAGCTTTCCTTCCTCCATTGCATCTGGTCATTCGCATAATCCCATATTAAGAATATTTTCTATTATGACTACTTTTGATGCCTCATCACCTTTGTAAATCCTGTCTGTAAGGACAAGGAAAAGACCAAACCTCCCTGTATTTCTTTGGACTGGAAGATAAGGAGATGGGCAGATGCTTATATTCCTCTAAATCCACACTGTACATTGTCCCCTACAGACTTGAACGGAACGTTTGGTCTGAGATATGCAGCCAAAGCAGTAGAAATTTTGACAATTAAACTTGGATGTTTAAAAGTGAGTTTACATCTACCTTCAAAGGGACTTAAATATGGTAGGAGACTCTACAGAGAGCAGGAGAGAAGGATAAAGCCAGTGTCAGTGTGCTGAAGAAGTTGGAGTTGCCAGAGGCTCACTTCATGGTCTGAACCCTTGTTGAAAATTATTTGACATTGTGATCAAGTGTGAGTTCTGGTATATTTTAGAGGGGTTATATTATCCAGCTGCCAGGTTCTAATCAATTGCTTGCCTCACTTTCACAAAACGTAAAACTCAATCAGAACTAATTTAAGTTTCCTTGGTGAAGCCACAGAGGAAAACCTGGGGTGCTGTGATTTATCAATGCAGTCTCACAATTCAAAGACACAGAGCTAAGTGGGGAGTTCTCACTTGTGTGAAAAGTGCACCCAAGGGATATGCAGGGTAAAAGCCTAAGTCTAAAAGGAAAAATGCCTGGTATCACTCTGAGCAACAGCAGGCCAGTGGAGATGGTTCATCTGCAGTTGAGTTGACAGTTTCTCAACATAAAAGAGCTTAGGATGAGGTTAGCGTGAGCCACGGGTGAAATGGAAATTCCTTTGGCCTTGACTAATGCATTTTAAGTGACTCCCACTTAGGGTCAGAAAATTACAAGTTCTATTTTGTTAAACAGTTAAAAAAACCAAACACAATCTGTATTAGGCTGGAAAGTTCTACATTCCAGTGAACACGAGGGATGGTGAACATAGCCTGTGGGCCAAACACAGCCCACGCAGAGCTTCACACTGTTGAAGCTTTCATCTTCAGCACCCTGACGTACAGCCCACAGAGACAACAGGATCTCAACATGCAGTGCTCCATCTTGCTCCAGCCTAATGCATATCACATGCCAGGACCTGCACCTTCCGTGAGCTGCACTGTCACACCACAACTGAAGAGGCTCACAGCTTGCTGTGTAAAGTATTTGGGAGGTGCAGGGGCTTAATTTAGATTTCAAGAGGGTGACACTTAAGTGCAACATCTGTAACCAGCATGCTTACCACTGGGCTGCTTCTTGTTCAGGAGTTAGTAATGGGCAGTGGACAAACACCAGTTTGCTGATTCCTGATGAACTCTATGCAACGTATGCCCCATGTAATATTTACAAGTCACTAAAAAATACAAACCAAGTGTGTGTCCCTCCTACCTCATCAAATTCATATAGAAATCAAATGTATGCTTGGCTGTAAAGATATCTGAAAAAACAGCAACGAATAAGGTCACGCAAAATTTCACACAAACAAGGGAATTTTCATGGTAGATAATTTATATCTCATGACCTAGTGTTAAGTAAGGAGTGTGAGAAAGATGAAGCTTGGATAAATGAAGCTGCAACTGTATCCCTGTAACACCTTTACAGGACTTCATGGTATAACCCTAATGAAGAAATCTGGTAGCATGATCTACCTTCCCAAAATGCCACTGAAGAGTTATTATTATAATTAATAGAGATATGGCATTTAACTATTAAAAAAATGTTGCAGACAAGTTCTCAATACCCCTGTAAAATAGCTGAGAACAGAGCTGGCATGTCAAGAGTTTCAGTCAAGTCAATTTACTGCCCAGTGTAAATCCACAGCTACCAGTACAAAAATCCTTACACAAATAGCAGTTCTGCTAATGACAGACAAGTTATTTAGCTGTGGTAACAGAATAAGAAAGGACTTGAATAGATTTGTAATTTCTCATTCCCAAATCTTAGACCAAATCTGAGGATCATATCTCATTTCTTAGCATTCTGTTCTGTTTTTTTGAGTTACCTCTAGTTGACTTGAACTTTACAGCAGTCTGATCAATCACTATCAGCTCTCTGTAGAGAAAGAGATTGAGTTATTCAGGATAGATCCTTTTTTTTTTTTTTAAGACTCACACTCAAAAATATATTTTCGTCTTTCTAATATTATACGCACTTGGAAACTCAAAGTTATTTTCTACTAGCATTAATCACTTCCATTTGCATTATGTATTGAAGGGAACTAAATTTTATCCTGGAGGTTCAGTTTAAGTCTTCCTCCAACACCTTCAGTATTGGAGATACCAGCTTCCTCTATGCCAGCAGCGGAACAGTGGAAACAATGTTCCCTGTACTCACGGTCCAGGTTGCATTACTGGGCTCTAGGGCTCAAGAGACTCTTAACAGAGGACCTCAGGACCCTGCTTGCAGTCCTGCCGTGGTCACAGCATGCAATCTTGAACAAAATGTTTAATTGTAAAATCCTGCTTTTTCTTCAGATGAAAGAAATTAGATAATTTATAGCCTCCTTTTTAAATGCTCTAAGATTTATGAATGAATCAACCCTCCTTCCCTTGTTATTGCAGTCCCGCAATGGCTTTCGGTCAGAAACAAAGGATATTGGGTTAGAAGGGTGACTAATTAGCAGCCTAAAAACAAAAGGAACTTAGTACAGGGACAGCATGACCTGCAGTCATTGCTTCTTCTGCTCTCAGACACACACCAAGGATTAGTAGTCACCCTACACAATTCCCTTGAACAGCAGAACAGTTAAAAAATAAAAGAAAAAAATTAGAAAAGATAAGACGAGGTCTCTTGTCCCAAGCTTACTGCTCAAAGGACACAAAATACTAAGTTCATTCCTAACTTATAAAGAGTATTTATTTGGAGAAAACACTGGGAGAGAATCCTATGGAAATTAACCCTTGCTTCTCTGGATGTTATTACAACAGGCAGAATTTCCAGATTTCTCCCAAAATTCCTAGTCCTTAGAAGCAGCAAATGTTCTGATCAGTTTCTCATGTAACCATCCAGCCCATAAACACCAGAGCCAGGCTGAAGGGAACAGTTATGCAACAGAGCCTGTGAAAGAGAAAAAAACTGCTCCAGGCCAATTGGCTGCTTACATCATATATTTTCATGCTCTGTTTACAGAATCCCTGCATAGGCATCTCACAGTTCTGCTGTATAAGACGTGGGTGAGTATCTTCTGATGAAGTGAGGAAAAAAAAAAAACAACCTATTGAATGTTCATCTCAAATTTCAACTGAACGGTCTTCTAAGTGTCACATGTTTAACTGAGGGGGGTTTTGTTTGTTTTTCAAAATGTCGAAACCTTTAATAGGCTAAGTGTGATGAGTGAGTATACCTTCCATATAACCCCTGGGAATTATTCTTTGAGACCAAAAATTCCAACACATTCAGTTCTGAACTCTCTTGTTCCTGCTTCTTATCAGCACTAACAAGCTAAAGAGGGGACTCTGAAACCTCCACTAAGAAGACGCTGATGCTACTTTAAGCAGTACTTTAATGAACATTTTCCCCCAGTTGCACTGCTGGCTAAAGCAGCTCCTCTTTGCCAGAGTGGCCAGAGAATTGATTCAGGTAAAAGCTACATATTGTCTTTTATGTGTGTCAGTTCCTCAAGCTGCTCAGACACTGCAAACAATTGCTGCTTGGGCCCTGCAAGCACTTTTATCAGCATGCACTGAACAACTGAAAAATTCCTGGAAATTCTCCCTCATCCATCACACAGACTTGCACCTACCAATTAGGCATGCAGGAGAAAAGAACTCAGGCAGTTTTGCAACAGTAGGTTTCAAGAGCAGAAAAAAAATCAAAGTTCCTCCAAGACTTGATTATCTCTGAACAGAGCAAGGCAGAAGAAGGGAGTTCATCTCCAGCTAGAAGAAAAACTACAAAGACCACACATTTTTTACATCTCTGGACATTAAAAATTTCAGCGTTAGACTCAAAGTTTTCAAACATGTTATGTACTTTTGCACACAGAATTCCATGGCTTTAGATATTCAGCCATCTTTTGACTCTCATCAGGATTAAAAATCCTGGGGATTAATGACTAACATTAGCACAATGCAACACAAAACCAGTGGGTGGACGAATTAAAAGGCTACTCTGCAACTCACAGTTTAGCATCTTTTCCCTTCAGCACAAGGAGAGGACTTCCTAGGGTAGAAACACCTTGAACAGAAAACAAATGCTTCAGTGATCACTGTACTCAATCCTAATGCCAGCTGTCATTGCTATTATTTCTTTCTTCGGGCACTCTGATATCCATCCTGGATAAAGCAGCTCCTCTTTGCCAGAGTGGCCAGAGACCTTGTGTTACCCACAGGACACTGTGAATCTGGAAGCTGCAAGCATACAGCACTGCTGGTTTTAGGTTGGTTTTCAGGGAATGAATGCAGCACAAAGAACTTCTAAAGGCTTAACACTTCAACACAAGGAAAATCTCCATTAGCTGGTACTGAGATTAGAGCCTGTGCTTTATGCATGGGACTGCACTGATTCAGAAACAACTCTGAATATCTGAATTACACCCACAGGCAGCAATAACAATCAGAAGGTTTGGTATAAGAAACTTGTTAAGAGCTGTGTTCAATTTAAATACAGTGCATCCTCCTGGGTTGTAGTGCAGCTTTGGATCTCTTGCCTATTATAAGCAGCACGTCAGTCAACAAGAACTTAGGTTGGAGGAATGCATTACAAATATAGAACAAATCAAATTAGCTCTCAGATGTTATCTGTTGATATCTCATTTCTCCCTCAGCTTTCTTCTAAACACTGGAACACAACATCTGGGCATTTGGGAGAAGCAACTGTTTTACTTAAAAGTACTAAATACAGGTACTACAAAACAAATTACAACATGCTGCATTTCCACACCACTTACAGCACAGGATAAACCAGTAACAAGGAATTGCTGCAAAAAAGATAATTTAGTCTAACAAGTGTCACCTTTACAGCATAACAAGCCAACTTAATCAGAGCAATTATGTGTTAAGGATGAGTGACAAAGTTAGTCCTCTGTTGCAGAAGTTATTTAAAGAGATCAAGATTTGAAGCACCATTTGCTTGTTTCAACTTCTTCTCTGAAAATTTGAAGGCTTCTGAAGAATTCAATGATGCATTCAATTACAACAACCACAGGCTTTATACTTAATACTCTACATGTTTTAACTTAAATTTAGAGCACCAGCCTTTCTTCTTTTTAAATGGAAATGGTTTGCTTTCATGAAAGTCCTTTGTGATGTCCTCTGTAGAACAGACTGGGGAAGGAATTATGTGACTTGCTGGGTCAAAACTTTACAGAGCATTTCACCCTGATCAGTGTTAAGTGACAAGCTCCAGTGACAGGCACATTTGATGCTGTGATGTACATAGCCTGGAGGCTTTACTGCCCAACAGTTTAGTGGATTCAAGAAGAGCAAATGAAAGTTTACTGCAGTAGAAGTGCCACAATAGTGAATCCTATTAGACAGCAATTAGACATGAATCACATAATAAACTGTCCTGTCCTAGCAAAGGCTTTTGCAGCCTCCCTTACCTGCAAAGGGATAACCTTCCTGCAATACAGCTGAGTGAGGTGAGAAAGGAACAGGACTAAGTTGTCTGCAGCACTGTGGTCTCCTTTGGAGACTAAAGTTGACCCAATATTGCAATAGAGTTCATGAAATTCAGGCTTCCCCTTGTCAGACAGTATAAAGGCTCTGGTGAAAATTCCTTGCTCAGATCATCCAGAAACAGTCTGGAGCATGAGATCATCTATTGTAGAGAGCAGCTGCATACTGAGATGGGCTTTGGGTGACATGAACCAATGGACTGTGACCCAAGAGCACGATGTTTAGCCAGCACAGGTGCTTAAAACATAAATCTTTATCAGAAAATTGATTTTAAAAAGTGGTTCTAAAGACCTAGAGCAATTTTCATTGCTAAATTCAAAGACAAACTCACAAAATGGGCCTACATTGGAATATTCTGATCTCTTCTGAAGATTTCCACGTTCACCTTGAGGAAGAAAGTGTCCATGTTTACCATATTCCACACCAAGCAAAACACTGCCAAACCCCCCCTTTGCGATCAGTCGTTACCCAACCTTTCCAAAGGTTTATGCAGTGCTTTCTGCAATAGCCTGTCCACCCACACAGACAGTCAGCACGCCCAGTCCCCTGCTGTTGCAGGCAGTCACATCATAAACCAATCAAACACCATTGTAAAATTAAATAGGCTGTTTGGACTAAGTTTCCAAAATTTGGGAGTGGGCCTTTCTTCCATTCAAACTAATTTGGGTAACAATGAAAAAAATTCACTCATGAGCAGGGTTTCTGACTACATCTTTTTCCGTCAGTGGTTCTGGTTTTCCGCTCCAACCCACATCATCTATTCTCTTCCTTCCACCCATTCTTCCCCCCAAAAAAGGCTGGCTTGGACACTGTGCTTCAGCTTTCTGTAGAACTTTCTATTTTTCTTTCCCATTCTTTTTGTTTAGTATATAAAAGGAGCTTCCTGTTTAGAAGCATGGGAGTCCTACACCCTCAGTAATGATGTATTCAGCCCATCAATGATCTTGGCATGAATGCCTTGAACCTTAATAAGCCTGATGGGATTTTCTGTACATGTCATCATCAGTCCAAAAAACAATGCACAGTGTCTGTCCTCTTGCACTGAAGCAGCTCCATTCCCAGTCCTACAGTTCTAGTAGGAATTCCAAGGGTTTATAAGCTTCCTTCTATTAAATATTTCATAGACTTCCAATGTCTGCAGAACAAGAAAAGAAGCATCAAGAGAAGACAATACTGTTGCAGAACTCAATACTGTTCTGCTTTTCCAGCCCCAAGTCCCTGCAGCAGCCTGCCATTGCTCACATTGCTCAAGTCTTCCTATGACCTGTTATCCAAATCCTTGGCCTGTCCTGTGCTGGGAAATAGGTACGAAACACATAATGAAATCTCCCTTCAGCTTCAACAAAAAACCATCCCCCCCAACCCTACACAACTTAGAACAAAATTCTACCTTGCTCAATTATGTAGAATGGATCAAAATCTATTTATATGGGTCCAAAAAACAGAAGTAGCATTGTTGACTTGAAATTAGCTGACATACTTGTCTCTTCAGGAGTTTAATGTACAGAAATACCTAAGTGCAGGCTGTTCTCCCTGCTGAATTTTTACTGCAGTGAAGTTCTCCAGTGAAGGTATTGGACAGGCACACAACGAGTACCTGAATCAGTGGATGCAGCAGCAGCCTTGGGCACCACACACAACAAGTGTTGTTTTTCTCCAAGCAGTGTTTAGCAGCAGAGTGGCCAACCACAATTTATTCTATACAGTGTAATTCTTCAGCTAATGCTCCTGGAAAAGTTGCCAGGCTGGAGCTTGTGCATCTTAAAATCTGGCAACGCAAGGCACATATACTGCTCTACTTTAACTCTTGGTGGGGGGCAGGGCTTGGTCTGTGCCTACATAAACATCAAAACATATTTTGATTTTTACTTATGGGTGACTAGCAGAGTTAATTTAAAACTGTCAGCAAGTGCCATCCTAATTAAAAACAAATGACTAATTGTACAACCAAAGGGCCTGTTGACACAGGCTACATACATCAGTCAAAGCCAACCAAGGTTGAATTTGAGGAAAGGCAGCACCATCTAGTGTCCTACAGGAGTCAGAGATTCAAAAATGAAATTCACAACAAGTCCACACAGAAATTGCAAGACAGCAAACACTCATAAAGCAGTAAGACACCAGAAGTCTAACTATGTCAGTACTTCTGATAAAGGGAATTACATAACAAAAATCTTGTTAGAAAAGAGCTGCTGAGAACGAGCTGTTTGCAGGTAGAACAAAAATTCTTTAAAGAAAATAAATTGAGAAATTATTCTGCTATCTATAAAAAAGATGCAGTCCAAAGGCCAAAATCTACCAGAAGGCTGCTATTGTCTATAAAAAGCCAAGTTTCTAGAAGTTGAGTAATATGAAAACATCTAGCAGACTGAAATCATAAAACAACATGAAAAGGCATTTGAGAAATCTTATGTAAATATATGAGGAAAATTACCAATAAATTCTTTTTCAAACTCATCAGGAGCAGAAATCTTGGCAAAAGGTTAGTACAGCCAACAGAAAGAGATGATCAATAATAGAAAGAACAGTAAGAAACAGACAAGACTGCAAAAAAGTTTCCTAAATGTTTTGGGGTCTGGGGTTTGGTTTTCTTAGGTTTTTTTGGGGTTCTGTTCCTTGGGGATTCATTTGGGGTGGTGGGTTTCTGTTTTGTTGGGGAGGGGTTGTTTGTTTCTAATCCACATCAGTCACAGAGGAGCTTAGAATGGCTCCCACTCCAGATGGCTCATTTCAAATTAGCAGGTCAAGGATGCTGCTGGACATTTCAGTGATACAAACAATAACAGATCTTTATAATCAGACAGTAAATACCTAAGAAATCAATTAGGCAATAATTAAGCCAGCAACCACCACACATAATCTCTCATTCAAAATTTCAAAAGAAGCAGAAAATGACAAATAAGACATTTGTAAGAGTTCTCCAAGGATTCATGTAGGTGATACTGTGCTGATACTCTGTAATATAAAAATACTGGACATTCAGATAAATGTGTTATGCTGGTTTAAGTATGGCTCAAGTAGAGGAAATGTGGACTTCACATCTCTATTACCATTCTTGGAAAAAGTACAAGAGTTGTTAAGAGATAGGAGTTCTAAAATTTATCAAGGCAGAAGTTCCTGATGTACCAACACTTCGTGCATCATGTCAGTTCTCCGATACAAAAATCATAGTGCAATAAGGAATGGAGCAGCTTTCATGAAAAATGATTAAATAGAAAATCTCTTTGCCACCTGGAAAAGAGAAAACTGAAGGACAATGAGGAGTACCAAAGATGGAAAGGTACATTATACTGCTGTCTCTGAATATCACCAAGCCAACAGTGAACACATGAAAGTAACAGGCAGCAAGTTCAAAATCAAGCCCAAGGTAGTGAAAGCCAAAACCAGAAGTATTTTTTCAGAGAACACAAGGTTCAGCCTGTGACAGGCGCTTACCAGACTCCTAAAAGGGTGTAGACTAATTAGTGCGAGAGAAATCCCTCAGGTTCTGTGAAACATACTCTCTCCTTTCCCAGATCTGCAGATCCTGTGGACTGCAGGACTATCACAGTGTTCCCCCTAAGCATTTATTTGGCCTCCTAGAGCAGTAGGAGATAACAGACTAAAAATTACCTCAGTGCAGTCATCCTTGTATTCCTTCCAGCAGGGGAACAGCTGTAGCATCACTGGCTTTCTTGCAACATCAGGAGTTGTGAATGTATGGATCAGGAATTGATTCTCTCTGAGCCCCCTCTTGCAGAGAGAGCAGGCTGTCCTTTCATCAAGGGTGGTGCAGTGAGGGAATTGGCTACAAAGCCCCTGCACACCTGTTCTGCATTCAGATAATGTAATCACAGCAAGCAGTACAGGTGCTTTCTTCTTTCATTTGCATACAGGGGACCAACTCATGCACAGGTTTAAGATAAATTCTTGTGTGCGGGTGCAACTGGAGTGATTTGCTCTTTCTAACAAAGTGCAAGAAATATGGCAGCAAGTCTCCATGTGATTAATGATTTAAGACTATAATTGCTACTAATACATTAGTTCTTAGCTTCACTCTCTCAGCTTCAGCTGGCACTCCTACTGTCCTCATACTAGGGGACATTGTGTGAGAACAACAGAGTATAGATGTCACCTAGAAGCCAGAGCAGATTTTGTATCAGTTCCTGCTTTCCTTGTTTCAAAGAGCAGGAAGCATACATTCATCTTCTGAGTGTACACATTTTGCTACCAAAAAAACTTGGCATTTAAGAAGAATCTGGCTTGGAGGTCACCAAGGTAAACCTTGCATTCATTACCACTGTCACAAGCTATGGACATGAAAAATCATGAAGATTTTTAATTGTAAGAGAAAGCAACAGAGCGAGCTGCTTTTGCTAAGCATACAGAACACCTAGATAAATTAAGTTTATTAAGGCAGAAGTCAAACTTTGTAGGAAATATTCCAGTGCAGACCTACATCTCTCATATGCTATAATTATGTTGTAGAGGCACAAGTGCCTTTTTTCACACAGGAAGGAGAATAAATTGCAAACAGGGCGGGTTTGAAAACATAGGTATTAAAAAAGAGCTTTATTCAGGGTTCTAGTGTATCTTCACTGCAGATAACTAAGGAGCATCTTAGGCATCTGGCAGAATTTACTGTACTCAAGAACTGAAACAGGCTACAGACAGTGTGAAATGAATGCATGCAGCAGGCAGCTCAACAGCCTGGGAGCAACAAATAGCCTCTATTTATGGTCTTGCAAATCATAGCTCTGTTAAAGCCACAATAAAAATATCTCAAAAGATTGCAAAGAAGCCCATGTTTTTTACATATCTTAAGTGCATGATTTACATAAATCCTATTTCCCTGCTATAAGGATACGCATCAAGAATTGAAACACAGGAAAGCCATAAATTACAGCACAATTGATTCATGTAGTGTTATCCCCCAAAACAACAATCTGCAAGACTCCTGTAATAGTAAGGACAGAAGTTAAAACTGAGGTTACTACTTTCTCAGAAAGTGAGGCTGCATACTGTAACTTTATTAAAGAACTAGCTCTGTAGAATAATATTTGTCCTCAACACAAAAACATGACAAGTCAAATCTGAAAGACAACCCAAAATTTATTTAAAACAAACAAACATAAAAGACCAAGATTTTACTAATCTATTACCAAGATTGAAAAAAATGAAGGATTCTTTTACTGATGTGACAAGACAGCCAATTTACAGCAGTTACATTAATTCTGAGAAAATCAGGTTGAGTTTACACTGCTTCAACTGACTACATGTACTTTCTGCCAGACAAACTGGTTCCCTTCCCTCCCCTTCCCAAAAGAACAGACAAAAACATCTTATAAAAAACATATACAGAATTTTGAGACACATGATTGAAACACAAACCACGTCCAAAAGTCTGGAACTTTCCAAGAAGGTTAAATACTTTGTTGCTTCAACCAACCCTCAGCGGGGGAGCTACAAGCACCACGCCGTCCCCTCTGACAAAGAGCATGGGAATATTCCTTTTGGTAGACTGGGAAAAAGGAAGAAGAAGAGTTTACATTTACAAAAGCATAGCTACAGAACATATCTGCTAAGCATATGACCAAATTCAATCATAAAAACACATCTTAATTCCAACAAACACATAATGTTCTGACATGCTGAAGAGATCAATATAAGTAACACACCAAGTCTTTGGATATCCTTTGTACTTTCATAACAATTTGTCCCACACTTCTGTTAGAGTTTGATTCAAAAAATAGTCAGCAATAAACTACTTTTACAATATAACAGTGTAGTTTAAAAAAAGGAAACTATGGGGATAAATACACTACATCCTTACTTTATAAATCTCTTCATAGGTTTCTTCATCAATCTCTATTGTAGTCACAGTTTCTTCCACATCACCCAAAATCATATTTAAGTGCTGATCATATGCCTGTAGGAATTAAGTTATTTTATTATTTCTTCCAAAATTCAAAAATGAGCTGACTAAAATGAGAATTTTAGCAAGTCTTTCAGACAAAATTTGTTTAGTCTGTTGTTGACCAAAATACGTCACTATGTCAAAACAAAGTAGTATCAGTTGTAGCCACAATTCCAAACAAACAAACAAATGGGTACTCTGCACTCACTGAAACACTCTTCCAGGAAATAGCTCTGAAGCATTGTGTGAGAACACATACAAGAACTCAGAGACAGACACACTTCATTAACATTAAACCAGCTACACATTCTCTGCTGCCAGTCCTGTCTCCTGGAATTGCCTGCCTAGGGACAACTTAAAGGATATGAAAGCTGTTTCACATACAGGGCTACAAAAACTTAAAGTAAACACATGTTCCAGAAACCTTACAAAAGCATTTTGGAAACTACACATGTGCCACAGGGATCTCTCATCATCTCTGTGTTTCCAAAGGAGTTGAGGCCCAGTTAACACATGGGGCAACTGGTTCTCTTCTCCAGCAAAGCTCAGAGAGGATGAGTGACTTAAAAGAAAGCAAAAATCTGTTTCAAGAGACATCTCAGAAGAAATGTCTCACAAATGAATCAAAATAAATCTCACAAATGAGATTTAGAACCCAGCTGAGGATATATCCCATCATACTCTCATTGGGTGTGCCTCGAGAGACACTCATGTGATAGTGATAACCTCATTAGTTCTGTCTTGAAGAGGCCTCAGGGTACATCATAAGAAGAGGTTTGCAGCATTATTGCTCATTTCACAGATACAGAAATGTAAGCCAAGAGCAGTGAAATGAATTGTTTGGTGTCATTCAAGAGACAAGAAAATTAAAATACATCTCCTGACTTTCAAGGGAAGTAGTTAATAGCAGACAAAGTAATGATCAAATCAGATTTTTTAACCTATCACATTACCCTTCCGTAAGAGAAAATGTTCAGACCTTGTCACCAACACAATTTTTAACCTACTTTCTCTAACACCTTCCATACTTTCAACCGTGAGATACAAATACTTGTGGTTCCAAACTACTTTTTCGAACAATTAATGGAATACTACATGTAAACTTGCATAACAGCCTGTACATAAAAAAATGGTTGTCCAGTCCTTAGCTGAATATGACAGCGTTCTGAATGTTTTACTTACATGTAGCCTGCCTCTAAGCTCTCGGTCATTCCGCATTTTGACATAAATTCGCTCATCTAGACTGAGTCTGATGAGATCAAGTGGCTCTTCTACAGTATTTGTTGTTTGTTGCTAAAAAACAAAACATAAAAGTTACTCATATAGAAGAAGCCTGTGAACTTTTCCATTTCTCAGTGTTTGTGAGACACAGAAAACAGAGAAGTAAGACCACAGATGCAAGTATTTCAAATCATCCCTTCGCATCCTGATGAACCTGAGTGCAGCTATTTACCACTCTGTGGGGTTGGACCTAGATGACCTTTAGGCCCTTTCTAATCCAAACCATTCTGTGATTCTATGGAACGTTTTTTCTTACCAGCAGCCATCGTCCCACTGCAGCTGAGAGCCCACACGTGAACCAGCACCACAGCTGTGCCCTGGCACGGTGCAGGCCAGAACAGCCAAACCCACGCTCACACCTTTGCCGGCACAGTCAGTGACCTGGTCTCATGCTCAGGTGACCTCAGTTATCTTGTCACACGCTCAGGAGACCTCAGTGACCTGCTCACACACTGCCCCGCATCCCCCCCACCCGCTCCTCTCCCGAGGTCTTGCTCGGTCCCAGGGCAGCCACACCAGGCCTCGAGGCTGCTTTGAAACCTGAACACACCGGGCTGAGGTCCCTTTTTGTGATCACGGCGCGGTTTGGGGATCACAAGCGAAAAACGTGAACCTCTTCGTGCATATCCCCGAAGCCGCTCGCTTCTTCCTCCCTCTTCAGGCAGGCGGCATTGCTCTTGACAGCTTTCCTGCATTTCCCTGCCCAGGCAAACAGGCCTGAAGGGAGCCTCGTCCGCGCCCCGACGGCGGCACAAGCTCCAAGCCCGAGCAGGAATTTAATTCCACACGGAAAACGCTCGCCGGGGGGCTGCGCCTCACGGAGGGTCCCCGGGCGAGGGGCTCGGGCGCGCCCACCCAGCCGGGCAGCCGAGAGCTGCCTCTCCCTCCCGCCCCGGGCCCGCGAAGGGAGGCGGGAGGCACCAGGAGCTCCTTCCCTCCGCGCCGCGGGAGCCGCTGGAGCCGCTCACCTGATCGCTCCCATCCGCCATCTTTCAAACCGCCTCCCGCGCCCGCCCGCGAGACTTTATGGCCCGGCCCCTTCCCCTTCCCCCTGGCCTGCGAGGGGCCGGGCCGGGGCTGCGGCGGGA